>MVGT01000184.1:119347-162881 GCA_002174775.1 Macleaya cordata
CAAGCTCAACCACTGGAATACCACCGGCACACAAAAACAGAGTTTTTAGTTTAAAATGGGAAGGATTTGAACCAAGTTCAACAAGCTTGAGAACTAAGGATTTAGAGTTGAAGACTCTCAAGTACTTGTTGAGGTGAGGAGTGAATGGTTGTAGAATATTGAAGTTTCAACCCCTATTTATAATGAAATGTCCAGCCTAAACCTAGATTAATTTATTAGTTCTAGGTTTAATGGTAGACACCATTATTGGAGAGGAGAGATTATTTTATTGAGCCTCTTATCCCACCTAGAAATATTTCCCACGCTCAAATATCTCCCTAAAACAAGACTTAGAGGGAGATGAGTAATAATGTGTTAAAAGGTTACTTTACAGCTCAAAAAAATCGTACAAATTTATTCGAATCTGGGCGATGGTTTCGAAACCAAGTAGGTTGGTTTCGAAAACCAACAGGTGGTTTCGAAACTGACCTCTTTAGTTTCGAAACCAAAACGGATATGTGATGGTTTTTGAATTTTAGTTTCAAAACCTACCTGTTGGTTTTGAAACCAAACTTCATCTGATGAAAGATGAGATTTTAGTTTCGAAACCAAACTGTTTAGTTTCGAAACCAAACTTCATCTGAAGACAGGTGAGATTTGGTTTTGAAACCAACAGTTTTGGTTTCGAAATCAGATTAAGATTGATTTCGAAACTAGCTTTTTCCTGTTTAAATACAACCATCATCATAGTTGGTTTCTTAGTTTCGAAACCAAAACTGCCCAGATTGTGATTTTTTCTTTTAAAACATCTTTTAAGTAATTAAAAAGTGTGGGAAACACTCTTAAGATCTAACCACCTATGGTACTTAGTGTTCTAAGTCACTTACCATCCTAGGATGTCTTCCGGTGGAGAGTCGAGTTCTTTGGAGCCTTTGTAGATTTCTTCTCTTTCAACCGATGTGAACCAAGACTCTCTAGACTCTAACTCAGATTTACAAAAGATCATCTTGAGTTTACTTTTGACACGAAATTCGACAAACATAAAACATGGACCTTTCAACATATAATGTCCTCTTAAAAAAATTAAAATAAACACTAGCAATGTGTAAGGGCATCCACAGTGGTAACATTTTCTGGCTAAATTTCTAGAAAATGTTACACACTGAGAATAGTATAAACATGCATATATATGAACCTACAAGTCACTCAGCTAAGCCAAATTTGGCGGTCTCTATTCTCAATCTCCAGATTTTTTAGCCAGACGGGTGGGGGCCACGGGGCCGGGGGGAGCGTGTGATGGTTAGACCGGTAGGGGGAGCGTCTGATATCAGACGACCTAGGGGTGGGTCGTCCCACAATTCCATTTTTAATTTAAAAAATAGTCAAGCGGCCCACCCTCCCCCGCCTGACCATTTCATATATATATATATATATAAAGAGGAAGCATTAGAATACAACCTTATACATACAAGTTAAATGTACAGGCTGTTGTGGGGCTCACATGAGGTTGATCTAAGGGCTGATTTTTAGTGAGAATGTTCTCTTCATCATGTAGATCATCTTCACAAAAAAAAATTCAATTCTAAAACCTCTAACCCCATAAAAAATTGACTCTTTTTCTTACCGTTCATTTTTCACAGTTTATTTTTAATCAATTTTTGATAGGGTTAACAGTTGTAAAATGAACTTTTTTTGGTGAAGATGATCTACATGGTGAGGAGAACATTCTCACTAAAAAAATCAACCCTTAGATCAACCTCATGTGGGCCCCACAACAGCCTATACATTTAATATGTATGTATAAGCTTGTATATTAAACGTCCTATTTATATGAAATAGTTGGACGGGGTGGGGGTGTGCATCTGGTGTCAGGCGGCCCACCCCCACCCCGCCTGACCATTTTCTTTTTTTTAAAAAATTACTTTTATATCCTAAATAATTTTTTTATTAATTTTTTTGGCAAATTTAAGTTTTCTCCACTGTGTTACTCTGGAATGTAGGGTAAATTTGATAAGTCAAATTTGGTTAGCCAAATTTGACTTTTACCCTTGGACCGGTGTGGATAGCCTAATGTGCCCATATCTTCACAACACAAATCCCAAAGCTTAGACGAAATATCAAGTCGGAATCTTGGGATATGTCACTAGCTTAGGGATTAGAGCTTTAAAGATTCATCAATTGCTAGGGTTATCATTTGTCTTACAAAATTATGAAATCTTAAATCAGATCTTACAGGTGAACATGCTATTCTCATGAAATGGTCTCCATACAAGTGACTCAATCCTAGAATAAACTAATTAAATATTATCAACCGTTGGATTGACATACTTTTATCTCATAACCTAGCTTTGATCGAAACCCTATAATTTAATAAAAAGTCTCCAAATCATCCATAAAAACCTTCAATTTTCAATCTTCAAGACTTCAATCCTTTTCTTTAAACCCTACTATAAAGTCAAACACAAGACTCCAACTCACAACCCAACAAACAAACAGGCAACAAGAAAACTGAGAAAATTAAGCATCAAAACATTTATATAGTTCCCCACACACCAATTTCCAAACCTAAACCCCCCCCAAAAAAAAACATGAAGTTCTTTTCTTCTTTCTGAGAAAATTAAGCATCAAAACATTTATATAGTTCCCCACACACACCAATTTCCAAACCTAAAAACCCCCCCAAAAAAAAACATGAAGTTCTTTTCTTCTTTCTTCATCATCTTCATATCTGTTTACATCTTTTCTCAATCAATCTCAACCGTCCATTCTCAAATCAACGTATGGCCTAAACCACGTACCCTCTCATGGCCCCACCCACAAGTCAATCTCCTCTCCCCAATCTTCAACATCATTTCTCCCAATCACAAATACCTTTCCCCTGCCGTCCAACGGTACCTCCATTTAATCCTCTCCGAACACTACAACCCAATAATCGCACCCGCCGTTAACGTATCCACCGCGTACCCTCCTTTAGATATTCTGACCATCACCATCACCGATCTCGACTCGCCCTTACAACACGGTGTAGACGAATCCTACGTCCTCACAATACCCACCGTTGGATCAGCGAATTTGACGGCGGTGACGGTATGGGGTGCGATGAGAGGACTCGAGACGTTTTCACAACTCGTTTGGGGAAACCCGTCGCGAGTTGCGACGGGTTTGTACGTGTCGGACTCGCCGATTTTTGGGCATAGAGGAGTGATGCTTGATACGTCGAGGAATTATTATGGGGTTGAAGATATAGTGAGGACAATTGAAGCGATGGGTGCGAATAAACTAAATGTGTTTCATTGGCACATAACTGACTCTCATTCTTTCCCTTTGGTTTTGCCGTCTGAACCAGAGCTCGCCGGAAAAGGGTCTTATGGGCCGGAAATGCAGTATTCTCCGGCTGATGTGGAGAGGATTGTTGAAATTGGGTTCCAACATGGTGTTAGGGTTTTGCCGGAAATTGACATGCCCGGTGAGTTCTCTCTTTTTCTCTCTCTAGTAGAGAATGAATCAATTAAGTAGGTACCCATAACCCCCAGAAGTGAAAGGAACCAGAACTGGTTATCCCCATTCTGGTTTCAAATATTTCGTTTAGGGCCCCTGCTTTTTTTATTGTTGCATCCAATTTATTTGTACACTCCTCTTACACTAGTGTATGGATCTGCATGCATGGAGATGATTCGATAGAGCAGATCCTCTGTCCCCAAATCTCCTATCCTTTGCTGATTTCACCTTGTAAGGTCTACATAAAGATGATCTAATGGTTGATATTTGGTTGAATATTCACTTCACCTTAGAGATCATTCTCACACAAAATTCACACATTCTAAAATTCAAAATTCACATTTTCTAAAATTCTTAACGGCATCAACAGTGGATTGAAAATTTAACTGTTTAAAAATTATTTTTATATCGGATAACGGACCAGATAATTTTTTAATCAACTTTTGATAGTTTTAGAATTTTTAGAGTGGGCTAATTTTGTTGTGAGAATGATCTTAAAGGTGAGGAGAATATTTTAGCCAAATATAAGTCCTTAGATCATCTCTACGTGGACCTCATTAAACAAAATCAATAAGAGTATAGGGAATTTGGGGACAGAAGAACTGCCCCTATGGTTCAAGAGCTGAATCTTTTTGATAATGTAGGTCATCTTTGCATAGAATGGCATGGAAAGACTTTGAACCTTGTCAAAAGTTGGGGAAAATAAATAGTTCATAAAGCTCAAAATTTCAATCATTATAGAAATCGTTCTCACTAACAAAAACAGCCGACATCCATGTCGTAAGTGAAGTATAAGAATAAATCATATCTAAAAAGAACAGATAAAAAGACAAGTAAAAAAAAAAAAGCAAGGGTCCTGAAGAGCAGGGGTGGAGCCACGTGTCACTTGGGTGGGGCATGTGCCCCACCCAAAGTTTTGAAAAATAGTGTAGTAGATCCTTTTCTCCCGTAAAAGTGCCCCACCCATTCTCAAAATAATATATATTATATTTTTTCACTTGTACGTCAGTCTCTCTCTTCTCCTGTTTCGTCTTTTTTAAAAACTACTCTTTTGTCTTATTTACAATGTACCCCACTTTAAATTTTTTTTAAATCTTTTGGTTAATTGAAAAATTTTATATTATTTTTTTTCTTAAACGAGTTTTTCTCGTAAACGAGTTTTTCCCTTAAGTCTTGTTTTAAAAAAAAAACCCTAAAAAGCTAGGAAAGAAAGTGGAGACTGTGGAGTTATCAGCTATTGTTATTGAGAATCAACTATCAAGTAAGATTTATCTTAAATTTTTGTTATAAATTCTTCTTATCAATTCTTAATTTTTTTTTAAAGTTTTGCCATTTATTTGTGTTTTAGGTTAAGTGCATATATTATCTTTGTTTTTAGTTTTTTGTTCTTCTATTTTTCTTTTGCATCTCATAAATATGGAATAATGGTAGTTTGATTGTTGATCATTAAAGAACTCAAATGGTTACAACTTACAAATTAAAATCCTAAATTTTAATAATGTGATTAAATTGAGAAAATTATACAATCACTTAAAAATAAACTCTATTGTAGTTGAGATACATTATGAGAATATCATATATTTTGTATTCCAAGATCATTAATTGATCCTTTTGTCATAGTAAAATTTTAAGACGTTTATTTATCAAACAATTGTTATTTTAATTATTTATTATATAAAAAAAGTCCTTAGAAAAAGAGTTTAATTTGTTAGTAGATTGTGGCTTAGAAACTATGATTTTTTTAAATAAAAAAAAATTCATAGTTCTCTAAGTGCCCCATCGGACCGGTTTGAGTACCGGAACCGGACCGGACCGGTTTACATTTTCTTATTTGAGTACCGGAACCGGACCGGCTTGAGTACCGGAAGCTCCTTATTTGAGTACCGGAACCGGACCGGTTTACATTTTCTTTTTTAATTTTTCTATATCTTTTTACGTAGCTTAAATATAAATTAAATATTTGAAAACAGGAATCGAATTAAATACAGAAAAGAAAAGTTGTTATCCCAATTCGGTTCCAATTAGGAACCAGAACCAGCTTCTTTGGTAGGTCTCGGTTCTAGATAGTTGAACCGGAAGGAAACGACCAATTGAAATCTCTATGAATCATTTCGATTTAAGATTTCAATTGGATTGACTGCTGTGCGGGATACAAATTTTGACGCATATATATTTAAGTGGTTCCACATCAACAAATACAGAAGTACTCAAATTTTAGTATATTTATGTTGTGAGTTACATTATCTCCCAACAATGAATGAATCGCTAAATAATTAAGAATTGCAGGGCACACGGGATCATGGGCGGAAGCGTACCCAGAGATCGTCACGTGCGCAAATATGTTTTGGTGGCCGGAAGGAACTAAATGGGATGATCGATTCGCGTCTGAACCAGGAACTGGCCACCTTAATCCCCTACATCCAAAAACCTACGAAGTCCTCCTCAATGTCTTTCGCGACGTTGCATCTCTCTTCCCTGAAGGCTTCTACCATGCAGGCGCCGACGAAATCATCCCTGGTTGTTGGAAAGCTGATCAAATGGTCCAAAATTTTCTATCAAATGGTGGAACCCTAAGTCAGCTCCTCGAGATCTTCATCAACTCCACCCTCCCTTACCTCACATCGACCCTCAATCGTACCAGTGTTGTTTATTGGGAAGACGTCTTACTAGACTCAAATGTGAAGGTAGACCCCTCATTTCTCCCTAAGGAAAGTACAATTTTACAAACTTGGAACAATGGCCCAAACAACACTAAACGTATAGTTTCAGCTGGATATCGAGCCATCGTCTCATCGTCGGATTTTTACTACTTAGATTGTGGTCATGGTGATTTTCTTGGAAACGATAGTCGATTCGATCAACAAATCGACGACAACCCAGGAAAGCCTTTTAACTATAATGGTGGAAATGGTGGTTCTTGGTGTGGACCATTTAAAACATGGCAAAGAGTATATGATTATGATATAACTTATGGATTGACTGAGGCAGAGGCAAAGTTGGTTCTTGGTGGTGAAGTGGCTCTTTGGTCCGAACAGGCTGATCCAACAGTTTTAGACGCTCGAATATGGCCTAGGACGTCGGCGATGGCTGAGACGTTGTGGTCAGGGAATCGAGACGAGACGGGGAAGAAGCGGTATGCGGAGGCTACGAATCGGTTGAACGAATGGCGTTATAGAATGGTGGCTAGGGGGATTGGGGCTGAGCCCATTCAGCCTCTTTGGTGCATGACACACCCAGGCATGTGTAATATGGTTCAGTGATGAATTTCTTGTTGTGAATTTAACTAAACACGAATTCTTGAATTTGTCACAGTTTATGTATTTTTTTAGAGTATAAATGAATTGAGTTAGTAAAGTGGATGAGTATAATGATATCACACTTGGGGTCAAAATTCCTTATTTTACCTTACTTATAATTCATCTTCGATGTCTAGATATAAAAGAAATTTCTTATGTAACAATTAAGATACAATTTACTTTATTTTTTTTTATTTATTATGATAATCGGGATGTCTAGACTCTTAGAACATACGACTAATTTTTGGAGTAGAACAGACCTTAAAATTAACACTACCGTGTAAGATTTTATTAGTGGAGTTGCCTCAAGAGAAATTTGTTGAAAGTCAACCTTATAATGGATTGCCAACTCACAATCAATTTTTTTGTTTTTGATCATCAGTCACTAACAAGTCCTTTTATCATCCTTCACTCGATCCAATAGAGCTTCATACCCTACTTTTTTCCTCCCACAGAGATTCCTTTACGACTTCTTTCCTCAACTAATGGAATATAATCCTTCTTTTTATTAGTCCCTGCCTGGTCCACATACGCCATCCATCTCCCAATAGTAAATGAGGTGCTGAGCCAGAATAGTAGTCCTTTTACTTATCTTATAAAAAATAACCTCATCTTTTAAAAAAATAAGAAAAAAAAAGAGTTGTCATTTGTATTTTTTTAGTTAAGGATTTAAACAGTACATGAGTAGAACACTGGAAACCTTACTAGCCACCTAGCAAGGTTCGAACTCAAGACATCCCCGGCTCCCTCGTAGAGAAGGAGACGCCTTACCATCTGGGGAACACCGAATTGGCTTTTTTAAACTTAAATTCTCCAAATGCCTAACCCAAATGAGGAAGGACATGGGATTCGAACTTATGACCTCGCCAATGGAAGGCTGACTTCCTACGACTGATGCAAGTGGTCAATGGCTTTCTCTTTTCTTTTTTCTTTTTCTTTTCATTAATATATAAAAGTCTTATGTACATACATTGCATGTATTTTTTACATTAGATTTGTTCCATATTTTTTAGTTATATGGTTAAAATAATATATCTTTCATAAAAAAAAGCTAATCATTAGAGATCAAAGTAGAAGTTACACCAAAAGAAGATTAACACAATATCCATAAATCTTGACTTAGAAAAAATATATAATAGAACAATCAACTTAAAATGTAGATTTGTGAACACACAATATGTGTGCCTTGGTTCCACCTCTCTAGCAGACACAATACACATAGTTTCACTAAATTCTAAACAAACTCAATGACAATAGCTTCCACTTGCAAATAAAAACCAAAATATAACATGGTTTTACAATATTTCACCATCAATTCTATATACTTCCCCAAGTCAACTAGCAGACCACCATTTAGTTTTCAAAAGTAATCATGCCCATCAAGGTGTAAATTTATTTGATTATTAATTGTTTATTCATCAAAAATAAATAAACTCACTTGCAGAATTTTAAAAAATAAAATTAAATAAAATAAAAAATAGAAAAAAAAAGTAACAAAGAATACCGTTTAAATTGAAAGTCCAGGTCTCAAATCTAGGACCGAGGGAGAGGTTTGGTTATTTATGGTGCTCATGGTACTTGCCCAAACCTCAAAAAATACTTTTTTTGCTTGTTTGAGGTGTCCATAGCACTTGCCCTTAGTACTTCATCATCTCGTAATTCACTTGAATTTGAAAATAGAGATGTAAGTTTGTAGCTCACTACATTTTTTTTAAGGAAACTAATCATATATATATATATGGGTCAGGTTATATATCCTCCTTGTATAACCCCTCGTATGTGGGACCCACATATAATGCATCCAGGGGCTGATTTTTGAAGAGGATGTTCTCCTCACTATGTGTTTCATCATATTTAAAAATCAGCTCGTTCTAAAACTTCTAACCCCCCTCAAATTAGCCCTTAAAAAATATACAAGTTTTAAACTTTTATTTTGACTGTTGATTTAAAATGGGTAGATTTGAGGTTAGAAGTTTCAGATCAGGCTGATTTTGGGTAACTATGTACTCCTCATCATGTTGATCATTCTCTCCAAAAATCAATCCCTGGATGCATTACATGTGGGTCCCACAGATGAGGGGTTATATATATATATATATAAGAAGGCACAAATACATTATGAAAGACGTGTAAGAAGCGCAAAGACACTACCACCGTAACCGTCACATTAACGATTATCATAATTGCCATCTTAGGATTATTGTAACTACCAACTTAAAGCTATTGAACTAGTACATGGGATAAACTAATAGCAAACCATTTGCCAAGAATTTTGATCCCAAGACTTCTCAAGTCATAAGAGAAGTACACAAGTACATAACCGTCGAGCCAAAGACCCATGTGGACTCACTACATTTTTTAGGGCTTTAGAGGATGGCAGTTTTCAAATCAACCTTTTAATTAGGCCTTCAATAAAGTTGTTTCTTTTAAGAAATAAAAATAAAAATAAAAAACACCTAAAATAGCAATCTAGAAAACAAATATTCTATCACATTAAATGAGACATTTGGTTCAAGGAGTGCCTTAGGCGACTGTCTAACTGGCCTACCCCTTGAGCCGCATCTGCCTCCAATTATCATTGCAGTGATAGATCTCCATAATGGATCTTCAGGTACTATACTACATGCAAGCATCTCTCTTTAATGGAGAACTACCATTTATTACAACTCCTTAAATCTCTATTTATCTTTTTTAAAAATAAAAATACCAAATCGTGTAGATCTTCAAAAAGGAAAAATACTATAACCACGTAGATCCTCATAATCATCTCTCCTACAACCTCTCTCACGATTCTATGCTATCTTTCTCTAACTACCTACTCAATTTTCATCTTTTGCCCCTGAAAAAAGGATAAATTAGTAATTTTGTTCTCTATTAAATCTCTTCCATGATTTTCTCTCACTTTTTCTCTTCTTAAACTATATTCTTACCATCTCTCCGTAACTACCTACTCAATTTTTACCTTTCTCTATATCTCTCTCACCAAAATGTCATTTTTAGCCTTTGATAAATTTTTTTAAATGAGATATTTTAGTCTTTTCTCCTACCAATATGATTCTTTTTCCTACAAAACAAATGCAAGGAATAAGCCCAATGTGAGGAACACGTGCAACGTACGTGCACAACCCCTGTTTTAGAAAGAGGAATTATATCTAGATTTATTTATTCTGTTACTTTCTAAATAAGAAGGAAGTGTGTAAATTGTAGAGAAAATCATGGAAAAGAAGGCGCGGTCAAACAGAAATTTGTTATAAAAAATGAAATCGTAGAGAATTGATTTCTTGTAAAAATACTAAAATACCCTCAAAATTAGGGTTTTCAGTGGTAAAAAGTTGACAATTTAATCCTTTATTATTTTTAATTAAAATGGGTCTGTGAAGGTTTTTATGGCCTGTGAATAATACTAACTAAACAAGTCGCAAAAGCTGTATTGCAGTTAAAAAACCTTTTATACTTCAAGCTTCACCCAAACGCAGCCTTAGTCAAGGAGGGAGGTAGGGTATATATATCCGTATATACCTATAGCGGCATTCTCCAAGAGAGGGAAAAAGCTCAATAGTAGAACTAGGGTTTTAGGGAGAGAGAGAGAGAGAGAGAAAGCAGAAGCTGTGTGCATCAATCAGGACGGCCATGGCGATCGTAGAACAACCAGAAGTCAAGCTCTTCAACACATGGACCTATCATGATATCGAGGTGTGCTTCATTCTCAGAAACCCTGGCTAATCAATCTTCTTTCAGCTTCGATTTTTTTCCCCCTTATTTACTTACCTCTTTCGTAGTTTTTCTCATAAAACGATCTGATGTTAAGTAGTTAATTTCTGTTACTTTAATGGTTGGAAGATCTCACTTGCTCAGAACCCAATGGTCTTTGAGAAAACAAATTAGGGGTATTACTGGTTTCTGAATCGTTGAGATCTCATTTCAATATATTTTTTTTCTGTACAGTGCTGCAATACCTGTCTGTTGAGATATCATTATTCTAGGGTAAATTGAGTTTGATGGGTTTGCTGAAATAAAATTGATATATTTCGGAGTTCACTTTTCTTCAGACACGCAGTTGTTGAGCAATGTTAAGCTGACACAAGAGATCTATAATCATATAGAATAAGAATAAACTAAAATCATTTCAAACATCTGGGTAATCTTGCAAAGTCTGGTTCTACTTGGGCAAAGGAATGTAGAATTAGGTGCTCATTACAAGTTCAAGACCAAATGAACCTACATGTGAGTTCTGAACTGTCAATCGATTTGTCATTTAGTTTTTGTGTCATTCAGTGTAGGAAAGTAAAGGGTTTGGTTATAAAGAGGTGTTTTGTGTTTCTATTGGGTTTGGTGTTAATGAGGTGAAGTTTCTCTCTTTGACAGCCCGTTGCCGTAGTGGTAAGTCAGTCATCAAACATTCTACTTACTATTTAGATTGTGATAACAAATTTACAATTTTTGGTTATTGAACATAAATCACTTGTTATATGTTATCAGGGTTAAGTCAATCATCCAAACATCCTCCACAAGGTCCCTGAGATTAATGGCATTTAGAATCAATGTTATTTCTTATTTTCTTTTGATATGTAGAACACTGATTTTATTTACTTAGCTCTTATGGAAAAAATAGAAGGCAATGTTTGTGTGTAGGGCCTCCACTAATTCCACGAAGCTGTCTTTGGTTATAGGCATCATGTATCATGCTCACGCCTTCTACAGTTCTACCTGATGTAGAAATTTGTTACGGTGTTACCTTATAAATTTCAACAGAATTTAAAAATTTATAAGTTGTAGGATTCGGTAATTTTGGGATGGTTAACTTTCAGCATGCTACATTGAGCTAGTAATCTAGTATTGTGATTTATTTTGGAATAGGGATGTTGACACCCCATTTTTACACAACTAATGGTGATTGTGCACATGAACTAGCTTGTCTCAGGGATTGTGTAGAGTGGTCCTGTCGATTTCAAGATCAAATTTAAGCCCATAATTGATTCAGTGACTCAGAGAGGGAGCTCAAAATCAATTAGAAAGGGAAACTAGAGTTTCGATCGAAAATCAGACCTAAAATAGAGCCAAATTGAGCCTGAGCCCAAGAGATTAAGATAAACTTTTGTTAATAATGGGTTTAAAAAGTTTGTTATATGTAGTAGATACCTTAGGGGGGCAAGTTTTTTGTGTTTTGGTAGCATTTTAAGTTGTTATTAGGGAGCTTTCTATCATAAAAGCTCTAAAAGCGTGATTTAGAAGCTTGGCTTCGAATCCAAGTTAGAGAATTATGAACATAACGAAACTTGTTGGCGGGTTTTGGACCTTAACAATGTCAGACCAATTCGAGTCCACCACCAAACTTTAGGGGTGCGCTTTTAAAATTGAGCGTAAGGTATGGAGGTCTATAAAGGATGTGCCAAAGTTCTATTTAGGGTGAGGATGCCAAAAAATTAAGGCCCTTTTTATGGGATTTGAGATCACAACTTTGCAATGGACAATGGAAAGCCACGACTCCAACCGCTGGAGCCAGTTGCTTTTGGTCATAACCTGGTAGGACATGGTCACATGGTAGTATCTTGGCCAAGTTTTAAGCTGGTAATTTTGTTAGCCTCCAAAGTGGGATTAGATTGTATGGCATTAGTTTGAACAATGGTTGACCTAAATCTAACCTGATTTTTGCACACATTAAAACATTATGGAATCTTTACGGACTACCCATTTTCACATTTTCAATGTGACACTTTGACAAAGGGAGACCAATTACAAGCCTTGGACTTCGCTTAGAGCTCCCTTGCTTTTCACCGAACTTCATCCCAAAAATTCCCTTGTTTCTTTTACAAAATCTCACTATTTTTCTCTTTTACTATGTTCTCTGATGCTGGATACAAGTTTCCTTGGTCCTAACAGGTGAGGTCTTTGTGTGTTTTTCCTCAGCTGATGGGATAGTTGGGTTTTTTGTAGGATTTTCTCTTACTTTATTTATTTATTTTTATTCTGGGATCCTTAGTCCTTAGTTATAAAAAAAATCGGGGATCCTTGGTATTTTCTGGCATGATTATAACTGGGGGTTGGCCCTTCAATTTATTGGCCTCTGGGTGACTTGATTAACAAGCAGGCGATGGATGGCTACGATCAAATCCCTAGATCTTATGGTGTAGAAAGGAAGTCTTAATTTGGTGATGTTTATCAATATCCAATTTGGGTTCTAAACTAGATGGCTTGAGCGACATAAAAGAATAACATTAGATAGAGTTCCATACTAGTCTGATAAAAAAAAATAGAGTTCCATACAAGTTTAAGTGACCCATACAAAACAAATTACATCAGAGTGTTTCATACAGGGCTAGTAAGAAAAATGAATGAAGATGATGATGAAAGAAGTTTACAAACAATCTAATATAATCAATTATTGGAACCTTTGTTGCAGGAGTTCTATTCATGGGGCATTGGCACACTGAGTGTAACTCATGTTCTTCCCTTTATCCCTTATTATCTGTATTCACTAATCACTTCTTTAATGATGTGTAATATCATTAAGACTTGAGAGCTTTAAATTTCTGTTGCGTGATTGACAGATAAATTGCATTGTTTGTTTACATTTGTGGAGCAATTTAACTTAATCCATTTATTCAAGCTGGAAATCATGTATGGTGTTCTATATATATTCTTGAATGTTGAGGTAATTCGAGTAGGATACTTGAACCTAAACAATTATTGATTGGTCCAAAACTCATACTAACCTGAACATTCAGGTCTTCTTTATCACTTGGTGACATTGTTTGGCTATTAGCTATACTATCTGGTGCAGCCGACATTTGGGTCTTCTTTATCACTAGGCTATTAGCTATACGTATGTTGGATCCCCGTTACTTGTTGTATTTAATAATCTGTGCATTCGTCATTCTCATCACCATGATCATATTTATGTACAGGTTGGTGACATATCTTTGGGGGATTACATTGGTGTTGCAGCTAGGCATGCAACATACGTCCCACACACAGCTGGGAGGTACTCAGTGAAGAGGTTCAGGAAGGCTCAATGTCCCATTGTGGAGAGGCTGACCAATTCCCTGATGATGCATGGTCGCAACAACGGGAAGAAGCTCATGGCTGTTCGTATAGTTAAACATGCCATGGATATCATCCATCTCCTCACAGACCTCAACCCCATTCAAGTTATTGTAGATGCCGTTATCAACAGGTAAGTGAGTATATGATATCTCTGCATTCTCATATATCTATTGTCGGAAGGTATAAACTTGAAAGTTGTTTATTTCTTGGATGAACTTAAAAATCATTCATATATGCACTCCTCAATTGGTGCCAATGGTGACCCTTCAAAGGAGAAAGACACATTTAAAACCTTTTGGCCACCCATGTCTCTGGTTGTATGGAGAGTCACTTCCTGAGTTATAAATAATTCTCCTCAACATATTTCAACACCTCTGTCAAGTTTGCTAAGATGTGCCAATTAGGAGTACCCGTTTGTTGTATGGGTTGTCGTATCCTGGATGTGCTAGGGGTGAATCTTCTCTTTAGAACATTGCGTATCACAATTCTAAGCTTCTACATGTTCACAAATTTTCTCTTATTTTCATTTTCGAAACCGGTCACTGGTTCTAACATGTACCATACTTTCCTATATTTTCCTATATCTCATCATTTGGTGCTTCCATATGTGCAGTGGACCAAGAGAGGATGCTACTAGAATTGGGTCGGCTGGTGTTGTGAGGCGTCAGGCTGTTGATATTTCTCCTCTGAGGCGTGTCAACCAAGCCATATATCTACTTACAACCGGTGCGCGAGAGAGTGCTTTCAGGAATGTCAAGACCATAGCTGAATGCCTGGCAGATGAGCTCATCAATGCTGCCAAAGGGTCTTCAAACAGGTAACAAAGAAGAAAAAGAAAATTTATTTTCATGTATTTATTTAGTTAATCCCCTTTCTAATTCATCTTTCCTTGGTTACTTAATTATACTGGTTAATGCATTAACAGTTACGCCATTAAGAAGAAAGATGAGATTGAACGTGTTGCCAAGGCCAATCGCTGAAATGGAATTGTAGTAGGTAAACTCAAGAACTTAATGATGAAGACTTTGTGTTCGTTGTATTTTTATTTTCTCTTCTCGTTTTTAGGTAGTAAGGCGATGGAAAATGGTAATGAACTATTTACAGTTTCGTTGAGATGATTAATATTAATGTTGTTACTGGCATGATTCCCTTTGGATATGGTTCATGTAGAAATTTTAAATCATTAAGGATATGAATTTTGGTCTCTTTGTTACCTCACATTATTAGTCTTCCAATACAATCCAATCTGGTTTACTTTGAAAATCTTTTGTTCTCGGAATATGTACTAATGGTGGGGAAGGTTGAAATCACCCAGATAAAATTGAAATTTGAATGGCCAAGTTAAGATTTGGCAGTGTTTGTTTTTTGCTGACTCGGGTCAAGTCGGATTTCAGACCATTTGTTTTTCAAATGTGTGAATTTGAGACTCAGCCTCACTCAGTGTAAAATTATTCAGACAAATATTAAACCTGAATGGGGGGATGGATGTTGATTTAACTTAAATTACAGTTCTGTCCTAGATTTTGAAGATAACACTCTTCATTTTTCAGGAATTACAAGGCAACCCGAACATCTTTAAATACTGAAATTAAATCTCTTGGAAGAAGGAATTATCATTTTCCTCATCTAATTTTTCACAAAGAACCACTCAAAAAGGAAACAAAACGAATACCATGGACATTCAATGGAAAAGCATTTTTTTTTGAAGGGCCCAACAAAAAAAATGAATACTTGTACTTTGTACACCCGCTCTTAACCTGGCTTGCCTGATCCAGACCCTACAATAAACATAGAAAAGGGGAGGATCTGAATAGCCATGTCATTCAGAAAGAGGTACATAATTAAGAATAGTTTTTAGTACCAAAGTACTTGTAAATGAAATTTTTTTGTTACTATTAATTACGCGATGGTGCATGGCTATAGTGGTGGTGCTTTTGGTGGTCCATTGTGAGAGAAGAGAACAAGTAACTTTTTTTACATAGAGTATACTTTTATCTATCAATGTCAATTTTTTTCTTTTTTCTTTTTGATAAAAATACACTTTCTTATTAAACAATGTGCAGTTATTGTAGACCACTAAATTAAGCTCTAAATTGGAGCAAGAGCTGTTAGATTTATGTATTCTTCAACTGTAATTAACAGGGTGGAAAAATTGTTATTTCAACTCAAATTCAGGGACTCCCTCTTAATTGGGCTGGGGTTACTTTGATCGTGCGGTCCACAATAATTGTGCACGGCATTGATCAGTATAAGTTGCATGGGGTAACATGATTCAATTTGGTTTTATGTATGATATGAAGATGATTCCTGAAAAAGTGCAATTTCAAAATTAATCATTAAATTTCAAAAAGTGTTTTTCTCAAATATTTGAGAAATCACTATAAATATTTATACTAAAAAGTCCAATTTGACTGAATTTTTTTGATGAATTAATCAAGTCTTTGAAAAGATGAGCAGTAGTTGAGTGAAGAAGAGTAGAAAAGAAAGGTTGCTCTAACTAATTAACATCTGAAAAACCTCTTGTGACTTGGGAAGGGTGAAAGCCTAATTTTAGAAGGAATGTCTGGTTACCTAATCACTTATTAGATGTATCCACCAGTAGTGCATGGTAAGTCCACCCCCAACCTTCACTCAGCATGGGTACTATCTACCAGTCAAATCCAAACTAACCCCAGCCCATGCATATATCTTGCATGAAACCCTAATTTTACTCCACCAAATATCTTATATATAATACACTGGGAGTTGAGTTGCAAACCTGCACCCACAAAACTGTTTAGTCACGTGACCCAAACACAAATAGGATGCTTTTGGTTGGTTGGTTGGTTCCATCTTTGTTACCCTATTCTTGGAGTATAATAAGATCCCAATATTTTTTTAGGTTTTTTAGAATTAGACATTAATTCCCCCCATAGAGCTTGTCAAATATGAGGTTGATAAAAAAAAAAAAGAAAAAAAACGAACCCCCTATTTCATTTTGTTTATTTTAAAGTTTGGATAGAAGATGCTCAATTTTGTTACTGAGTAGGTACCTCTTAGCTAAAATGGTAAAGTCATTAGAAGTTAAACTCACAACTTTAACCTGCTAACAATTAACCCTCTTCCCCAATTAAAAAAAAATGGAAGGAAACAAAAACTAATTAATAAACTAAAGAGATACTGATTATTTTGATTATAAACTAACAATGATATGATTTCTAATTTTATATTCACATTTTACTGTTGGTCAATGACGTTTGACCAACGTCGAGAAGGAGGTATATCTAATTTTTTCTTAAAACATAAGTGACATGTCAAATTAGCAAAAAAATGAAATGAAGGGAGGTACCCAAAAAAGAAACCCCACTTTACAACTACATTTTCAAGGAACGACCCAAACTTGTGTTGTATATTTGTCATCATATCATCAACGTAGAGAATAAAAGCTTGTAAGTTTGTGCAAAAACCTTACAAGAATTTCTGCTTTATGCATATAATTAAAAATCCATGAACCCCCAGGCCATCACCATTACCATGTTCACTACTTTTAGTACCACTTTCACTTTTACTACTACATTTCATGACATATATGAATCGCGAGGACGCGCACGTCTAGCTGCAGTTGATCGATGAACAGTATCTATTTGGTTTCCAAGTAAGTCAGCTATCTGATCTCTCTGAGTTTTCTTCTTTTAATTTCTTCTTCTTCTTCTTGTTTGATGATCAATTCACATCAAACAAATTTGTTTCATTTTCTCTCTCTAGAATTACATGATGTTAATGCAAGCAAAACAAACACTACTACTAGTGCTGCTAAATTTAAGGAAATTAAACTCATGATGGGCTTTGTTTTTGTGTGTAGTACTGTGTGAAATGTGATGAGTTTGATTTTGGGTTCTTCAGTATCTGCTTATTGTTTGCTTGTTTATAATTAGTATTTTGTATCATATATTGGTTTGGTATAAAATTAGAATTATTAGCTAGGAATTGAATTAATAGTGCCTTTGCATTTTGTATGATCTTCTCTTGGTACATCTCTGACTCAGATGTACCCTTTTCTTTGATCAATGGAATCCCCACCATTATTAACGATAAAAAAAAAATCTAGATTATAATTTGCTATTAATTTTTCTTGGACTTTTCATTAATTGGTTTCTTACATTAAAAGTTGAAAAAAAAAACAGTCAATTCTTTATGTAGAGGAGACTTTTGGACTCCATGACTGACACATTTTGGGAGTAAATTGAAGGAAACCAAAAAGAAAAAAAAAAGAGAGAGAAAGAGAGAGAAGAAGAAAGTTGATAGACAAAATTGAAAGCTTAATAATCTACATTTTTAGTTAATTTAGAAAAAAGAAAAAAAGGTATATAAATGTTGATATTTGATAATAAAAAAAGAAATATTAAATGAAATTTTTTGTTTCTTTTTTAAGAAGTGAATCGGTTTTTAAAGAGACCAGTAACTCGATCCTAATTGAAATTGAACACTATGAGAAGCCGGCACACGCTAAATGAAAATCTACTTGCTATATTTATATTTGAGGTCTTGAGAAATCCGGTCGTTGGAAGAGGATTCTTGATTCTTACAGGTACAAGCCATCTATATTTTGTCAGTCCAAACTCCAAACCTCAAAAATTCTGACACCAATCATTTACGGAGCCATGAATCTCAGCTTAAGGGGGGGATTTTGTAGACCCAATTTAAAAGGACCCTAACATTGTTGGGGGACAGTTTTTTTTTTGTTTTTTTGATCAGCCTGCTAATAAAAAAAACTCCCTGTTAATAACAAAGATGGGTCTTGTAGACCCACGTTAGATGGGTCTACGAAATCGTACTCTGCACTTGCCTATCTTCTTTAACTGTAATACACACGTGGCACATTTGTAGTGGTCAACTCTGGACTTAATTGCTTTTGCAGATTAGTTAGGTGGGACCCTTGTTAGTATCGGAATATGGCAAAAGGAAAATTTTTAGTTATTCGCTGTTCTGTCTCTAATTACTTCTAATTCTTTTTGAATTTAATTGATTACACGTCAACGGGTGAATTTAGTATCTCAGATTAATGTGAAATGGCTCAGGCAGAATGGCACGCAAGTAGATGTGAATTCAGCATATTAAAAGCGTTAGGGTTAGTATTCTCCGTCAATTAGTGGCACTTACTTTCTTTCGGAGCAGTAGTCTTTGGTGAAATTATTTTTTTTCATCATATGGATGATCGAAAGTAAAAAACCAATCGTTTAGTATACATTATTAAAATAATTTTATTACCTTTGATATTTCAGTCCACTTTTGATGGAATTAAAATTTTGATAATTGGTTAAATTTTTGTGAAAATAATCTATACGGTAAAACGAACATTCTAACCAAATATTAACTATGTTTCTCGATATTTGGGCCCTACATGTCAAAATAGGCTAGAAGTTATGGATGGGACAGGCAAAATAGTAACAGAGGCTCTGCTCAGATCCTCTTGCATTTGAATGCTAACACATTGGGATTGTGTACTTCCTTAAATACTTCTTGTAGCATTGCTCTATGTCTAAAACAAACTTTTCGTTTGTTATATAAAGAGTGCTGCATTTTGGACCGATGCTTTTACAAAATAAATTTTCGATGTTTATGTGGCATGATAGGTCCCACTGCACATAAGTTGGAAACCCACATTTTTTAGAGGGAAAAGTGATGGAACTCACCTTACGACATAAGCGTCTGGCACTAATTTTGTAAAAAGGTCCGTCCAAAAATCTTTATTGTTATATAAAACAGTGTAATTCCTAAGATGAACAAACAAAAAATGTCAACCAAGTTGCATGCTGTACCTGTATTACTCTCTCTATCTACTCCTACCAGACGCATCCACACAATTAATTACCTCCTCCTCCTCTGTCGGTCACACCTTACAAACAAAGACTGGTAGCTATATATATATAAATGTATATATATTGTCTTGGAGGGTGAGGCTTCATGTTCCAATAAGAGATTAGGACAACCATTTATACTAAATTTTGTCCGATTTATTTACTTAAAAATAAACAAAAAAAAACTTAATAGGAAAATAATAAGTGAATTTTAACTTATATAGGAAGAAGTTTTTTGCATGTATATCACACGTATTTCTTATGTTGGATTTATTTTTTACACTCATTTATGGACTCACATAAAGATGATTTAATGACTGATTTAGATTTATGTGATAACAAAAATTATATTAACAAAAAATCAGCTATTGAATTATTTTCATGTGAAGTCCAAAGCGAGTGTAAGAATTAAGTAGGTGGACCATATTAAGATCTACTTGTATTTATCATACTTATTTGTGAGTGATGCGCAGGATTTATTTCTTCTTTAGGGCATTTTAGGCTTTTTCAAATTCGGCGATGAATATGGATAGGCACACGTGGAGGCACCTGAACAAATTCAAGCCCTTTCCAAATCCAATTAATCATCTTTAAAATTATTTCCCTTTTAATAATAGAATAGATAGATGTGCACAACATTACTTATCTCTTTTTCTTACTCTCCACAAATTAAACTAACAGTTACGCCTCTCCGTTCTCAACGCCTTGGGGTAGGCAAATTTACTGGTGGTAAAGACGGGATAACCCTGAACCTTAATAATCTAATTAGGTTAATGAGATACATTAGTAAATTTCTTTTGTAAATGGGTCCACTTTACAGTAAAAAGAAAAAAATATTTATTGATATTCTATTTTGCCAACAAATATTGCATTATTATTTTACACTACGTACTATTCGGTGTGTTCTTTCATGGGCTTTGACAAGAGGATGGTCCATTCAACAATTAGATGTATAGAATGCATTATCTTGCACGTGTTTTAGGAACATGTTTGTATGTAATAGCCACCGAACTTAATTGTGCATTTTATGGGATCAAACAAGCCCATGGGCTTGGTTTGACCATTTTGTAGGGTTTTTTTTTTTTTTTTTGCTATCTAATTGGTTTTCTAAGCAGCTATTTTATAATTAGTCGATGTTCATCCACTCTAGTGAAGATTATATTATTATTCTGTTATTGTCTGTTGATGATCACATAATTATAACAGAGAATTTAATTTGTTAGTTTGTAGTTTGTTGGTGATATATCTATTAAAGCCCATGTGCCTTAATATGGTATTAGAGCAAGGTGTTTGAAGGATGGGTCGGGTTCGTTACTTTTAGTTCTACGTAGAGGGGAGTCTCGAATGGCTCTATCCTTAGCGTCGAGGGAGTGTTAATATGGTATCATAGCTGGTCTTTCAGGGATGGGTTAGGTATCTCTTGCCTTGTGTGGAGGGAGAGTGCTGAGTGGCTCCACTCCTAATATTTAGGGAGAGTGTTAATAAATATCCCACATTACCCAGACACTCTAAATTTATGAAGTGCATAAGACTTGGGTAACAATAACTACTTACTTAGGTTTGTTTTTGGGAATTGAAGTTATTATTTCTACTGCATAACGTTAGTTTTGATAAAAAAAAAAAGAAGAAAAGAAAGTACATTTCAAAACTTTTGGGGCATGAAAACATGCTCAACTATAAGCCTATTGCAATTCCTCTTATTGAAAAACGAGGCTTCACTCTTTTATCGTTCTTCTCTTCAGATGAAGGCACCATTTTTAAAGGATACCCTCATTTAAAATAGGGTCTTTATACATCTCAATTTGCACCTTATTAAATAAATAATTAAAAATTAAAGTACCCTTAGTAGTAACTATGTTAAACCCTAAAAGCCTTAGGAAGTATCAAAAAGCACAAAAGAACTCTAATAAACCATAGTGATTGCCGATTTTTACATCAAGGGAGTTTAATTCTCAACAATATGGTAATTCTTAATCTACCATTTCTAATGGAGCCAACAAGGTTTGATCTTTTAAATGACATGCAATAATGAGTATATATTACTTTGCTTTATTTTTCTTCTTTTCTTGTTAATTAACTTTATTGATTTTTTTCATCTCATTAATTTAGGAACAAAACTTTGAAGATGTTGGATCAATGAACCACCTCAAATAAATTCTTCTAACGTTCCAAAACACATACCTAATTATGATCATATAAGTTCACTTACAATTGATGCGGTATGTCTCTTTTTTCATACTTTATTAATTATCTTTTATTTTATATATTTGACTTAAGAGATCTTTTTGTTTGCTTTGCAATTCTAGTTTTTAATAAGAACCTTTTGATTTATAGTTATTCAACAGTCACTAAGAACTTGTTGATTGGGTTTCTTCCGTCAATAAAAAAGTTCGGATAGTACCACTTTAACCTTATCATTAAGGGTACTTTGGTCTGTAATTATTTATTTAATGGGATGCATATTAAGATGTATAAGTTGTACCCGACCTCTATTTTAAGTGGGGGCTTTTTGAGAAATATGGATGCAACGAGGCTTACATTTTCAGAATTCTAGGTGATTTAGACTTGACCTAAAAGACTAAAGTAGATAAAAAGAGACAATTCACGCACCACTACACAGAAAGTTTACATAGAAAACCCTCACTAGGAAATGTGATAAAGTAGATCGGATCACTACTACAATTATGCTTAAAATATCTCATTGCCCATGGCAAAGTCGCTTGATACAACACACGTCAAAGTTGCCTGCTCTAATGCAAATGTGGTCGATCAACTAAAGTACAGTGCGCAATGTGGGAAACACACACGTTGAAACTCAAAAACTTTCCATTAAATTTGTAGGCGTTCCAACTCAAAACTATTTGGGAATGAGTGGAGTAGCACATGATCTTTATATATTAGGTTGCAAGGCTTTCATCTTCCCATGTAGGACAATTCTCACCACGCCCCGTACGTATAGCGTTATTTTGAGCCTTAGCATGTGGAACTCTATTGAGTGACGTAGAGCACGTGTGGCCTTTGGGCCTATTGCATGTGGGCTGCTCTGGTACCTTATTAAGTTTTTGGTTTGTGGGCTTCCAACTTAAAACTAATTGGCTATGAATGGAGTGGCCAAGATCTTTATATATTGGGTTAAAATGATTTCATCTTCTCATATGGGATTATTCTCAATACGTTCTCCCATGCAAACGTGTCCAGCCTATGTGAAACTGACGTGGCATGAAGATGGGAAGACATTTCTCCCATCCTCTAGTTCTAGAGTTCACTCACAAGATGTCTTCATATCCTAGTAAGAAAATATCACTCCCTCTCTCTCTTTTAACCAAATTTCATTTAATAGTTAAGTGTCACTTAGTGGCACATACGCAAGACATCCCAACACTTTTGCATTGCAAATGCTTTTTTTATTTGACATAAATTATGGGAATTTGATCGCCAAGTAGGAAATCGCAAGAGGATTTCTTATAAAACATATGACATTTAAGAAGCTGGCTACATTTGCATTGGAGAAACTCTTAGTGCAAAAGATAGACTTTGAGGGCCATCCAAAGCTTCCAAGTTGCTTTACGGCTTTATCATCGCAGCTGAAAGCCCCCTACAAGTTTGTTATTTAAAATTGCTCAACTCCTAAGGGGTTATAGTATTGGTGACGATGGATTCTTAGGCAGATGTAGTGCATAAACCAAACCAACATCAAAGGAGGTAACAAAGGGAGCTCGAAGAGTTCTGGAAACTTCAAAACTCAAACCCAACCTAGAAAAGAATGCTACAATGTTCGAAATTCTCAACTCAACACGCCCCCTCACTTCATCTACCGAAATGACTGGGCAGATCTCATGTATTCTAGCATTCAACCAGCTCATAATCCTTAGGCTATACAACATGGAGCAGGCAGAGAGATGAAAGGACCACCTTCTCCTGCTTGCTTGATCGGAATCGATTCTATGATTGAATAGCAGAAGTGCTACTTAGTAGTAGAAACTCGGAGAGACAGACAGAGAGGGGACTCTCTCATACTTGCTAACTCCTAGGATGCGAAGTAGGTCCCGATCCCTTATTTTTGGCAGGAAGTGGTCAATGGGACAACAATGTCAACGACGACAAGGTTTTTATAGATCAGTGAGATGTTATATGATTAAGCATGAAATTTTTGATTTCTACAGAGAAAATCACATAGGGGTTTACTATCAAGGAAAGTAAGCAGTGGTTCTAACTTCTCTACAAAGAGATAAGGTTTAGAGATTATGAAAAATATGGATTTCTATAAGAAGAGGGGAGATGAAGCTTTGGTTATTATTACTAGGGACATGAGCAATAGTGGAGAGTGTTTAAAATTGTTGGTGCTAAAACATAAAGTGGTCTAACACTACTCTTCTTTCATGCTAGGCAAAATTATCTGGGATGGGGCAAGCTTGATTTGGACCTTGAGAATTTGGGTGACCTAACTAGCATAAAACTTTGCTCCTTAACATTAGTGGTAGAGATATCATTGATAGCTATCATATGAGAAAGTGGGCAAATCAATTATGGAGAGAAATCGATAGGGTTCAACCTACTGGAAATTTGAAGTTTTGGAAAAATCAGTTAAAATTTTAGAAACTTCCTTTCTCTTGTATTTAAGGGAACTTCTATTTTAGGTGAGTTTTAGAAACTTCATTTATCTTATATTTGAGGGAACTTCTATTTTAGGTGGGTTTCCTTTTCATATTTAGTTAGGATTCCCTTTTCCTTCTAGAATTGGGATACCTATTGGAGGCTATAAATATAGGAGTAGGGCATTAGCCTAATTCATTCAGAAAAACAACATTGAGAGTGTGAGATCTCTTGAAAGGGTTGTGAGTCTGAGGATAGAGAGAAGAGAGTAAGAGCAATATTGTAGAGAGAAGTAATATTGTAGAGAGAAGCAATATTGTAGAGAGAGAAGTTTGAGAAGCAAGCTAGAGAGAAGCTTGTGAGAGTAGTTGAGTGTGTGGCTTGCTTTGTAATCCCTTTGATCTTAGTGAAAGAAGTTGTTCTTTGCCGTGGATATAACCAAAGAGTGGTGAACCACGTAAATCGTTTGTGGTGTGTTTCTATTTCTTTTATCTATTATTTTCGTGTTAGTATTTGCTTGTCATTGTTTGTGGTGAATCCTAAGCATACAACGGGCGAAAATCCTAACAATTGGTATCAGAGCTTTGGTGATCAACAATGGCGGCTTTTGCTACGATTGGAGATGGGAAGGTGGTAATAGAGAAATTTGATGGAAAGAAGAATTTCTCCTTGTGGCAACTTCGGATGAAAGATGCCTTGGTTCAACAAGGTCTAGATGATGCGTTGCATGGGAAAGAAAAGAAGCCAGCAAAGATGGATGATGAGAAGTGGGAGAATATCAATTCAAGAGCGGTAAGTACTATTCGTTCGGGATTGTCTGATGAAGTTGTGTATGATGTGATGGAGGAAACATCTGCGATAGAATTATGGAAGAAGTTGGAGGACCTTTACATGGCTAAAAGTCTTACCAATCGACTGATTTTGAAGCAACAGATGTATTCTTTCGTAAGAGAAGAGGGTGTAGATCTACACACCCATCTAGGTGAGTTCAAACGAGTTCTTTGTGATTTATCTAATGTTGGCATTAAGTTAGAGGATGAGGATAAAGTAGTTCTTTTGCTTGCGTCATTACACCGTACTCATAAGCACTTGATTAAGACTCTACTTTACGATAGAGACACTATCATTTTAGAACAAGCAAAGAGTGCTATATTCTCCGATGAAAAGTTTGAAGAAGCGGAAGAGAAACATGATAAATCAATAGGTCTGTTTGTTCAAGGAGGGAAGATGAGTGGAAGTGGTACATGGAAGGGTGGAGCTTCAAAAGAGAGAAAACCAATCATGGAGTTTGAATGTTTCTACTGTGGAGTGAAAGGGCATATGATACGAGATTGTCCTGAGAAGAAAAAGAAAGAGGAGGAGAAGGCAATGACTGCTGTAGCTATTGGAAAGTCAAATGATGAGGATTGTGGAGAGGTCCTATCAATTATCGATAAAGAAACAAAAGCAAAAGAATGGATTCTTGACTCTGCTTGTTCCTATCATATATGTCCTCATAGAGAGTGGTTTACCTCCTACACACCTATAGCTGGTAAAGTCTTTATGGGTGATAATGCAATGTGTGATGTGGTAGGGATTAGAACAATCAAAATCAGGACCACAAATGGTTTGTTGAGGGTATTGATTGGTGTGCGTCATGTTCCTAGTGTGAAAATGAATGTAATATCCTTGGGTGCGCTGGATTCGAAGGGTTGTCAGGTTGATGTGAAGTATGGGCTCATGAAAGTTAAAAGGAATTCTCGTATCATGTTCAAGGCAAAGAGGGTTGATAATTTGTATGTCCTTTTAGGGAATACAAATTTTGGTGGAGCAGGTGGAGCAGTTGGTAGAGCCGTTAGAGTTAGTAGAGTTGATAGAGCAGGTGGAACAATTATAAGAGTTGCAAAGGAGTGGAAGCCAGTAATGAAGTCTACCAAAGTGGTAGAAAAAGAGATGTTGAAGAGAGAAGATGTGGCTCAAACATATGCTGTGTTTGAGATATGCAAGCTTGAAGATGATGATGATGCGATGGTTGATGATGATGTTAGTGTGATTCCCAAGGCAGAGAGCAACTTGGGAGTTACTCAATGTGGATGATTGATGATGAAGTGCAAAGACAACAATAAGATGAAGATAAAGGGATCAAAGAAGATTGAAGATGAAGCTGCAAGTATTTTGCCAAAAGGTGATGATAATTAGGGTGAAGAGAAGAACGAGTACGTGAAGTAGAGTTTTCCAAAAGGTGGGGATTTGTGAAGTTTTGAAAAAATCAATTAGAATTTTAGAAACTTCCTTTCTCTTGTATTTAAGGGAACTTCTATTTTAGGTGAGTTTTAGAAACTTCCTTTATCTTATATTTGAGGGAACTTCTATTTTAGGTGGGTTTCCTTTTCATATTTAGTTAGGATTTCCTTTTCTTTCTAGGATTGGGATACCTATTGGAGGCTATAAATATAGGAGTAGGGCATTAGCCTAATTCATTCAGAAAAACAACATTGAGAGTGTGAGATCTCTTGAAAGGGTTGTGAGTCTGAGGATAGAGAGAAGAGTGTGAGAGCAATATTGTAGAGAGAAGCAATATTGTAGAGAGAGAAGTTTGAGAAGCAAGCTAGAGAGAAGCTTGTGAGAGTAGTTGAGTGTGTGGCTTGCTTTGTAATCCCTTTGATCTTAGTGAAAGAAGTTGTTCTTTGCCGTGGACGTAGCCAAAGAGTGGTGAACCACGTAAATCGTTTGTGGTGTATTTCTATTTCTTTTCTCTATTATTTTCGTATTAGTATTTGCTTGTCATTGTTTGAGGTGAATCCTAAGCATACAACGGGCGAAAATCCTAACAGGAAATCCATCCTTTCGACAATCATTATGTGGTTTTCTTTGTACTGAATAAAGAAATTCAATTAGTTGCTTCTTGAATGGACAATGGGGATCAAATTAACAAAAAAAGTGTTTTCAATCCAAGTAAGAATTTACTGGATGAATATTCATACTTAATAACTGTTAAAAGGATTCTCTTGAATCTATGGGATATCACTGTTCTTTGAATCTCATTGGGTCCATATGTGGTGGTCTTTTAGGGGTGAGTGGCCCTACTCTTAATGAAACCGAACTCTCTGAGATACGGTTGAAGCTGCATAGTTCAATTCCACTACCCACATAGACTCTCCCACTTCGAGTAGATGGAGTTTCTTTTGTTGGTTTTTGGTTGTAAGTTCAAAAGACCATGACAGAATGCATGATCCCATTTTATCATTGTGTATGGAGGTGGAGCAATTGAAATGGAAAATAATTCGATGAAGAAACTTCTCAGGCGTCGAAAAAGTCGCAAGATATTGTCTAATCCTTAATGGTAGTTGGTTAGATTCAGGAAGGTATATGATAGGTCACCCAATCAGAAAAGAGGATTTCAAAAGAGAAGGTTAGCAAAATTGACCCTCATTGTGAGCATGTGCAGGAGGCATTTAGTGCAGAAGGGGCGTGCATGCAATTGGCTAATGGATAGAATTATGGCTGGCCATAGTATGAATCTTGAGGGGCACCATCTGTTGGATTGTACAGTTGTTGACTCTTATTAAAGCCCGAGCATACATCAGGCTACAGTTTACCCTAAGCCTAGTGTATTGGGAGTTAGATGTGCATCTCATTCTAGACCTATTGGGATCATCCCTAAAGGCTCCATTTCCTTCAACAAAACGAATTTTAATTTAGGCTGACCATCGGATTAGGTTGAATTTGGATGAAGCTCAACTTTATACGAATCAAATCAGTATGATGAAGAACTCAGTTGAAGTTCACTAACAGGTAAGACCGTAGCAAATGTTAATCAATTAAGCACCTAGGCAAATGGAAGATGTGACCTGTGTTGTTAAAATGAACAATGAAGACTTTAAATGGATAGATTCAACAATGAAAGAAAATGTTGGTGTAGAATACCAAGTAGCATGAAGAGGTTGTCTTCCTTAGTTGACCATAATAATAGTTCGTTGACATACCTCTCATGTGTGCGAAATTTATGTGGTACTTGTAGCAGCCAACATCTCCCTAATCTCATTAAGATTTGATAGTGCCATAGTTTATCAATTTTGTATGGTCTTTGGTAGTCCTATCATCATTGAAGCATTAGAGATGAAGATCGAGCATACACTCGCTAATCAAATAAGCTTAACCTTTACAAGTAATAAACTAACCAAAACGTTCACTTAGGAGGCTAAAAAAATCAAATAGATAATTAAATTTTTTGCCTTATAAGTTGTGATGGAAAGCTTGAATATATCGAGTATGTCCATTGCTTCCAAATAGGCAAAACTAACAAACTTCGATGGGTCATTCGATGGGCTTTGAAGGGTCATTTGGTGAGATTTGGCAGATGCCTAATTATGGAACTTCTAACAGACACATTGCGTTTGAAAAATATACTTTGGCATGCAAGACTTTCGTGGGATCTTTGGTAGCTACCGAAGCCGGCCAAAGCTCATTTTTGGCTCAAAATATAGCGACGGCCATTGGTAGTTTTTCTTTATATATTCTTTTCCTCTCTTCACTTATTTTTTGGTGGTTTTGGTCCATGCTTTTTTCCTACATTAGTTCCATTTGAGTGTGATTCATCACTCATCTTGAAGATTCAAACCTTGGTTCCATCGAAATCAAACTATTTCTCTCTCTGAACTTCTAAACCTCAAATTTAGATCATTTTTAAATTTTTTGAGATAAGCTTAGGTGATTATTAAATAACCCAAAATAAGAACATACTAGGTTCCTAATCTCATCCTAAACTAAAACATTAACACCCAAACACCCCACTATACTCACTTTGTAGCATCAAAGAGCTTGGAGTGAAGAAAAAGAGCAAGAGAACAAGAAGTCTTCAGCAAATTGAGCTTAAAGCTTCAAGAAGAAAATCATGGAGCATTCACTGGGGATACCAAACTAGTAAGAGTTTTCTTGTGTCCAAAACCTTGTCTTTCTTACCTTGGTGAATTGAATTTTTTTGTAAAACTCATTCACCCTATCTTTTGTGTAGGATAGGTTGGTAATTTGTGCCTTGAGTTCTTGCGTAGGACTCAATCGCATTTTGTTCTTGTGTGATATGGTCTTTGTGTATGAGCATCACATTTAACCTTGTGTAGGTGTCTAATTTTTGTGTAGAACTAGTATTATGTTTGTAAAAGTTTTTGGTTAAGCTTATAAACAATATTGACTTAGTGGATTCCAAAATAACTTAAGGGTGAGCTGATTTGTGTGGTAAGTAGGCGTATTGTCGAACCACTTTAAATTGTGTGTTTTGTGCCTTTGTTATTTAGACTATCTTTGCACTTGAATACTCTTTGATTGTGATGATATAATATGGTTATTAATTGTTAATATCTCTACTTGTTTATCATCTTCTAGATGGGTTATGATTATTAGGATTGATTTATAATTTCATTATATGCATTGTTTATGAATGTTTAAAATTGCATAAATCTTTCGCATTGTCCTATTCACCCCCCTCTAGGACTTAGGCTTGGTCCCAATAATTTACAGTTTCAAGATTATTAATGTTAGGCGTGGAAAGGACCAACACACTCGACATACGATGATCATGAGAGGTGGGTAACGTTGTCAGAGAACAAAAATCAAGATCGTTGTAACTCGTATGAGTACAACTTCTCTGATACCATATAGAAGTTTAGATTTTGTAATCTCCTCACATAATCTGTAGAGATGTATGATTCATAGATGATCTCAACTAATTCTATATCTTTTTGGACTCATGTCACACAACGAATTTCTAAACAACCCAACCATATCAAAGGGATTTATTCCTAGCTATCTAAATATCCCTAACTTAATAGAGGTAGAGTTCTGTGGGAAAAATAAAAAACTCTTAAACTTTGATTGATTGAAGATCTAGCCTTGTTGTCTAAGCTTGGAAATGAATTACTTTGCATAAATACTCTTTCTTATCTTTCATGCTTGGATACGTCTAAGTTGTGCTAGCTCCTTGAATTTGTTTCTGTTCTTGGACGTGATCTCCATGATCTTGGATCATGGAGATGATCTTGAATCATGGAGATGATCTTGAATTTGTTTCTGTTCTTGGACTTGATCTCCATGATACGTCTAAGTTGTGCTAGCTCCTTGAATTTGTTTCTATATTTACTTTGCATATATGCACCATTAACAAACCAAATACTTCTAGGGAAGAATTCATATTGGTTTTTTATGTTTCTTATTCATATACATGATTTTAATTTTATGAGTAACTTTTCTTATTCTCTAGATGGATAGATGAGACAATCACAATGGTAATGATATTTTGAAAAGAAATTTCCTAAATAACTTCATACATGAAAATCACCAAAATATACCAAATCTATGATAATTATTTCCCATGAAATCAAGCCAAAAGATTACATATCACACCTTACCTTATTTGGAAAACTGGAGCACATTATGCTTGCTGGGCTTCATCTTTGATCTTAGCTAATTAATTTAACTACATATCACTCCTTACCTTTTTCTTTTCTGCATGAACTATATAACCTACACTGAATCTTTCTGTGAACTTCTTTCCCTGAACAAGTAGTGCAAGTAGTACGTCAAACATAAGAAAGGGAAGAACCATAGAACTTCCCACATAGATAATTATAAAGAACTTAACTACAACTATACATGGCCAAGTAATATTGATCGAATTAATCATTTATAGATATTAATGGTACTTGAAAGAGTATTTTGCATCAATTATATATATATAGAGTAGGTGAGAAATGAACACTAGATCGATGACTACTGATACTGTCACTAATAGGAAAAGGAAGAGGAAAACCTAACAAGTAAAGTTAATTTGCAATAAACTAGATAAATATATTATTCAAGAGATATCTAGCTATTACATATCATCTTTTAAGTATTTGTTTGATCAACCCATATATTGTTTAATTACAAATTAAGACAGTAACAGTACCAACAAATTAAAGGAAAGGAAGAGCAAAAATTATAGTAACAATAATATCAAAATAAAAAACAAGAGAGAAGAGTAAATAATTACATACTTGCATGAAATAACAACTCAAAATCTTTAATTTTGATATACTGATCTCTTTCAGGTCTGTGCAAAGCATTTCAGAAGCAATTATATTGATGACATGATCAACAATCTGGTTCTTGATTAAAAGCATGATGAGTAGTAGAAGATGAGAATGCAGCTTCCATTATGACGCCATAACCAAAAGTCTGTGCAGAAGAACCTAAAGGATACTGATGATGATGATGATCAGGTAGTGAATTAATCACATTAATGGGCTGTTGCTGTGGCTGTGGCTGTGGCTGTTGATGTTGTTGATGAACAAAAACCTCCTCGTTAATCAACGAATTCAAAAACGACGAAAAGATATCGTCGTTGTTATATTCTATATCATGATCTTCTTCCATGTTTTGCAAACCCATTATCATCAACCCATCAGAATTCTTCAAATTGTGATCTTGATTATTATCTAGGGCAGCACCACTAATTCCCTTGAGATACTGAAGATCATTATTGCCTTTGTTATCAACAACTTCATTGTTATTACAACCAAAACCAATTTCATGTGAAGAAATAGAAGTACTAGAGTTATCAAGACTAGGAATATTAGGGTTTATTGGTTTGGGTACAGTACTAGCTGGAGGTTCAACTACAGGTGGTGGTAGTAGTAGTACTGATGATGATGAGGGTACTACTTCATTAGGGTTAGGGTTAATTAATAATGGCTTGTGGGTTCTTGGATCTATACCTTGGCTTATCAATTTTTTACTTAGATGGGTATTCCAGTAATTCTTGATCTCATTATCTGTACGTCCAGGGATTCTCCCAGCAATCAAAGACCACCTGTAATCAAAAACCCATTTCAAGAATGTTCAAAAAAAAAAATTTAAAAAAAAACTTCACATTTCATTTCTAGAGAGAGAAAGTGATAGAGAGAAGAAGGAATTAACACACCTGTTACCAAGAAGACGATGAAGACGAAGGATAAGATCTTCTTCATCAGGAGCGATCTGACCACGTTTAACAGAAGGTCGAAGATAATTCATCCAACGAAGACGACAACTCTTACCACATCGAAGAAGACCTGCACGTTTGGGTAGTGTTCGCCACCGACCTTCTCCTTCTCTTCGAACATAATTAGCCAAGAGCTCATCTTCATCAGGTGTCCATGGCCCTCTCTTCAATCCCACCTTACCACAACATGGTGTCTTAGTACTCTTACTACTGTTCTTTGAAGACGACGATGCCATCTTTCTCTCTCTAGCTTCTTTCTCGATTGAACTTTCTGAGTTTTTTTTAGGGGGTTTGCTTCTTTTCTTTCTTTTTTTTTTCTCTTTGAGAAAGAAAAAGGTTAGGTCACTTTTGTGATTGTTTTGGTTTACTCACAGAAAAAGTGTTTGATACCGTCCAAAGGACGAATGGACGAAGACGGAATAACTTATCAGAGAAAAAAAAAAAAAAGAAGAAGAAGAAACGAATTATTACAGTACAATTAGATGTTATTGGTTTTGATATATATATATAACTCATCCCGTTCTTCTTTTGATACTAACCGCCTATAATTCTGTGGGTCCCACAACTCACTATTGGATGTTAACCATCACCCGTTTAATCATTCTTGTATAGGGTGGGTCTTGTATAATACCCGAGTTATACATTTATCTCTTTTTTCTTTTCTTTATTTTGTAGTAATTAGGATTAGGACCAATAAGATCTCATATGACAAGTTTTATGATGGTTCAGTACTAACAATAAAAAATACATAATATTAGAGCATCTCCAATGCAAATGTGATCTGTTTCCTATGTGGCATGGCTCTCAAGACATCCTCTTGAGACTTGCTTTCTATGTGGAGAAAAAAGTTCCATAATTTATGTTGAAAAGAAAATTGCATCTCCAATGCAAATGTAGTTTGGTTGTTAGTTTTGCCTATGTGACATTTAATTAATTAAATATTTTATTTTTATAGTTGTAGAAAAGAAAATAGAAAATGAAATCTTTAATGAGATTTGCTAAAAAGGAGGAGAGAAAATAATATCTTTAACTGAATTTGTTGACTAGGATGGGAAGACATCGTCTTGGTGAACTTCTAGAACAAGAGAATGGACTAGAAAAAGCCTTCCCAACTACTAGGATGTGCTTCCTACGTGGCACACTACTTTTAAGCAGACCATGTTGGCATTGGAGAGGCTCTTAGGCAGGAACCTATTTTTTGGGGTAGTTTAAGGAGAGAACAAGGTTATTTTGAGTTGTAAGCTAGGGTTGCACACTGTTCGGTTTAGTTGAGTTTTTTGTCAAATCCATAGCCAAACCATTAATTAATTTAGGAGGACCAAAACCATACCAAACCATGATGGTTTTTTTTAGAACTAAAACCACACCATCGATTGTTTGAATTTTTTGGGATTTTCAATTTTTTCCAAATTTCGGATTTTTTTAGGGGTATTCGGTTTTTTTTAACGGACAAATCATTCAAAACTAAAGTTTAACTAGATTAAAAAAAATTAACATATGACATTTACCAATTGATCATTTAAACTTAAACTAAAATATGACATAATTAAAGCACTTGCATTATAAAAAATTGAAGTTCGTTCAAACTTAAAAAATAAAAAACTGATAATAACCAAATATTTATTTAAATTTAAAACATAAAAAAATGTCCATCCATTTTAATTACTACTTTTAAATTAAATTTTGATAGGGTTAAAAATTTTGGTACGATATGATTAGGGATGAAATCATAAATTTTTTTAAGGAGAAAACCACAAAGCACAACAAATTTCTTTGGTATACCTAAAAGCTTGGGGTACGTGTTAAGAAATGAGTTGGTCAAATTCTAATTTTACAAAAAACTAAAGCACAATATACTAAAATCTTAATAATTGGTAGGGCACTCAATTTCCTCATAGGTATATAGATGTTGGAGTTTAAATTTTTTTTGGTAGGCCACACTCCCCAATAACGTGCAAGATAGTTCGTCCCCGAATATGATTTATTTATTTATTTTTTTATGAAGATACATGTTGAAGTCTGTGAAGAGTTCATCTTAGATATCTCTATATGGATCCCAACATACTTTTCATAGCAACTTAGTGGTAATTTTAATCATGCTATGTCCACAATTAAATTTTTTTACAATAAAAATAATAATTATACAAAATAATACATATATTATAAATAAATTAATAAATATATATAAATTTGAGAACACACATCACACATATGTATTGCCTCATATAGGATACAAATTGACATAGATACATTAACTTATAAAATTGTGATTATATTAAGAGCCAGGCTCTTTAATTCATATTTTCATAAGTTAGCATGCATATTTATACATAATAATGTATGTGTATACCATATAGGTATATGTGCGGGTTTTTTCCTAGTTTTTTTAGTTTGGTCTTTCGGTTCGGTGTTTTTGGTACGGTTTCGATTTTTTTTGGTTTATTGAAAACATAAAACCAAAACTAGACCATAAATATTAGTTTTTGCAGTTTTTAATTTTTCAGGTTTTAGGTTTTTTGGTTTTACAGTTTGTCGGTATTTTTTCGGTTCGAACTGGATTTAAAACCGCACCATATGCAGCCCTAGTAAGCGTCATCCCTCTTTTTTGTGTTTGGTAAGGGAGGTAGTTAATTTTAGTTTTTGTTTTAAAACAGTAAAGTTTACATACTTAAACTACCCTTCCGTCAGTTTAAAGCGTGGAGTCTATATGTATTTGCTTGTGGGGAGTGGTGACGTAGCGGAGAGAGAAAAAAATATTTTTGAAAATTTAAATTGCCATAACTTTTAATCTACGGATCTGTTTTTGACAAAATTTATATTTTTAGAAATTATTTTTCAAGATCTTCAAAATGAGATCATACAAAAAATCAAATTCAAAGAAATTTTTTTGTGTAACTGGACTCTACAAACATATTGCATACATAAAAACTTATGCAAGTTGTAATTTCTTATTTTGCATATTTTTAAGCATCTGGACTTTTCTAAGCCTCTATGTAAACGGATTACATAATAAAAAAGCACAGAAATTACTTTTGCATAACTATGCAAATTATAATTTACACAGGTTATTTTAACATACTTTTGAGCATTTGCACTTTTTTAAACCTCTATGTAAATAGATTGCATAATAAAAAAAGAAAAAAAATTATGCAAATTATAATTTGCATCATTAAAAACTATACAAATTATAATTTATATAGACTATTTTTACATTCTTTTAAGCATCTGCCTATTTTAAGCCTCTATGCATTTCAGATTTGCATGTTTTGATGTTCAATAAAGCATTGAAGTTCATGGTATGCAAATTCAAAGTAAACTAATGTATGCAAATTAAAGTTTGTATATAATTATCTGAGTTTATAGCTTAATAAATAGGTTTTCTGTATTTTTTTTTAAAATTTGGTATTCATGTCTGATCTTGTTTTAAAGATCTTGAAAAATCTTTTCCAACAGTATAAATTTTGTTCAAATTGGATTTATCTTTTGAAAGTTATGGTCATTTTTATGTTAAAATTAGTTAAATAAGCTTTGCTAACGTGCACCGCCTTTATTCAGCAAGGTTTTTTTCGTCTTTTTGCATCTCACTAATATGTGTCGAAGACTGTGCGTACATAAATTTTTTTTTTTAAAAGTATGTCTTCCCAGTCTCTTTTTTTGCCATGCAAAGATATGTCACTCAAATTCTGTAAAACGATATGACAGTTTAGTCTAAAAAAAGGAAGAAACAACACATGTGCATTTTGTTAGACAAAATGGCCATCAATAAATACAGAAACACCAATTAACTTTTTTATTTATTTTAAAATAAAAATGACAACTTATAAAATAAAAATCAGTTTTCCATAAAAATAATATTTTTGGAAATCATTCATTGAGATCTTCGAAATGAGAGCAGTTAATAATATTTTTTTTTTCAAAAAAATATATTACAAAATATGAAAATTTAAATTTACATATATGAGCTGTGATTTTTATTGAATTCAAATTACAAATTTAGATTTGTATATCTTTCAAAAAAAAATATCTGTAACTGGTTTATTTTGAAGATCTCTAAAATACTTTTTAAAAATATAAATTTTATCAAAATCTTATTTATAGTTTAAAATATATAGCATTTTAAAGTTTTAAAACAAAAAATAACAAACTTTATCTCTTCCCAGCTGTCCATCTTTATAAATAAAGAAAGAAGGGTAAAATTAGTAATACAAAAATACAAAAGACGCACACGAGTTTCATAAAAAGATTAAAATATGATTATTTGTTAAAGGAAAAAAAAGATGTAACTGTCAATAAAAAGTCAATAAAAGAGGTTTTAGACAAAAAAAAGGTAATTAGGATCAAACTGTCATAATACTTTTAAAAAAAGAGTATTTGGTTAATCTCTCTTGGGCTTATTGCTCAGGCTACATCAATGAGTTAGGGCATAAAATAGGGATGGAGCAGAGATTTTGGAAGCCAGGTAAATTTGTGAAAACGGATCTGTATATTAATATTAAAAAAAGAAAAAAAAGATTGATTGGTGATTTGTATGTGTATAATATTATGAAGATTGCAAATCATGAGGATCCTTGCAGTGGTTGATAACTATATATGCGGTGGGAGGATGCATCGGCTCTACAGTGTGGCTCATTTTAAGTCGTTCAAAGTCTGCTTGCCTGCCCTTTCCTATTAATATTGGATATGTCCAATAACCTTATTTCTTTAGTTCACTCGGTTTTACTTCAACCAATGGGGTAGCATGGAGCTGATATTTTGATCACGATGATCTTTTCATTATTTAGATCAACATTAGCTTATGGGTGGTCCCTAAGTAGGCCCACCTAATCACTACATGTTCTACTCACCTTATTTTTACACTTTGCTTACACTTGTATGTGGGGTTCGCATTGGGATGATATAAAGGACGCTAAGTTTTTGGGAGGATGATCTCCTCATTATATATATCAAAATCAGTCCTTGAATAATCCACATGTATATGCTTCTTAGTATGAGTTCAACGTAAGGGACAAGGTAACTGGAACATTGGTATAGGGGTGACGCTCTCGCTCCCGAACCTCGCGCTCCCAATTTAAACTACATGCTCCAACGCTCCCGCTCCAAAGAAATTTTGGAACTAAGAACATTTTTTGATCGGTCGCTCTGACGCTCCCGCTCCACGCGTTGATTACTTAGGCCTACCATAAGAAATACGTGTAATACACGTGTACAGAGACTCGTGTCAATAATTAATATGAATATGAGGGAGGTTATTGCACCCCCTCTTAGAACGCCCCCTTATAACACCCCCTCTTGTGGGGTCCACATGTAATGCATTTAGGGGCTAATTTTTTTAGAAAATATTCTTCTCACTATGTATATCATCATATTCAAAAATCAGCTTGTTCTAAAACTTCTAATCCCCTTCAAATTAGTTCTTAAAAATTGGTAACTATTTGACCCCTCAAATAGTTACCAAATAGTTACTAATTTTTAAAGGTTAATTTAAAGGGGTTAGAAGTTTTAGAACGAGTTGATTTTTTAATATGATGATATACATAGTGAGAAGAACATCCTCTAAAAAAAAGCCCTTGGATGCATCGCATGTGGACCCCACAAGGGGGGCATTATACGGGGGTGTTCTAAGAGGAGGGGGGGTGCAATAACCTCCCTCTATGAATATTACCCATTTAGTCTATAAAGCACATACACTTCACTTGGGGTAGTGTGTTTGTGACAAATACGTGTCAGACCTTGAGCATTTGGACATGTGGACACACGATATGTCACACCCCGATTTTCGAAACTTTAAAATCCAACCTGATTCAATGAGTCCGGAAGGCGAGGCGTGAAGAGTGTAAATGAAGTGTAATTTAAAGCAATGAATAAAATTGCTTACTTTCCCTTTTTAAAAGATAAACTAGTCAATTTTTGTCAACATTAATTACAATTTAGTAATCAAAGTAAATTTAAAAACAAAAATAAATTCTGTTGAAAATATTTTTCGTACTTAGTACATACTTCAGTAAAATGGTCATAATTTCATAACCGTAAATCAGAATTGTATAAATAAAACCATTCTGGAAAATAGATTTAAAGTTCTACAACTTCAGTAGAAATAGACTGAGCCTAATTCGGATCATAAGATACTCAAAACTAGGCCTCAAGTTTAGTAACAGATTTATACACAATCTCAGAAAAATAACTTCGAATTTCTTAAATTATCCAGAAATCATAAATTTGAAACTGAAATTACTTCCTAACCAGAAATCCGAATTACATGGATAATACCATTTTGGAAAGAAAAATTTGAGATCTTTATTTGTTGTAGAAATAGGCCTTTGTCAATTTTGAGCGAAACATACCCAAAAATGTGATTTTCTAAAACTGACAGTAACAATTACGAAAATTATATAAATTTGTGTAAAACATAATTACTTCAATTCAATGACATGAAAATTAAATGCAAATTAATACAACATTTGCTTAGTTCTAAATCCAACATAAAACTAAATAATTATAATATTACATATCATAATTCTCATAAATAACCCATAATCCCAAGTGATATAGTAGTAATTATTCTTCAAATACAATATATAAAACATACTAACTCAAGAGATCCAAGCTATCTCTTTGAACCGCACCTCCTAAAATCTTTCGCCCTCAACTTGATCTGTAGGGGGGAAAATATTGGGTGAGTAAAACTCAGTAGGTGCAAACTATCCAAAAATACTAGATTTGAAATATGCAAAAATTACCATATTAATGCATAAAAAGAGATTTCTTTTTAAATCTTTCAATAATTAACCATTAATTAATTATTTTAAGTCCATTACATCGGTGTCCACCGTCTCCTCAAGTCGGAACTCAACGGTACCTGCAGGTGTTATGGGGGTCTCCCATTACCGATACCATCTAGATTTGTTTTTAATCTAGATAACAAGTTATTATTAAACTTCCTTTAATTCATTTTTCTTATGAATAAAAACTCAACCCTTGCATTAAATAAATAAATGTAACCATGCAAGATAAATACATTTCATATGCAATTTCATAACAAAAACATAAAATTAGATTTTGTTTATAGTAGGGATCCCACCTACCTCAATTTGATGCCAAAACCTTATCACCTACTTGATTTAGTACTTCCGGATGTGATGATCGATGATGCCTTTGATTTCTTAATAATTTTGACTATAGTACTAGTAAACCATTATAGATTTAATGAGAGAGGATGTAGATGGAGAGATATGTGATGGAGGTGAAGCAAAATATGTATATTGGGGAGAGGAATTAGAGGTGTAATAGAAGTGTAAACTTAAAATAAAAGGAAGGGATTTGTGGTTTGAAGAAGGAAATGAGGGGGGTTTATATAGGAAAAATTTTGGATTTTTTTATTATTATTATTATTTTAATATTTAATTTTTTATTATAAAAAATAATTTTTTATTTTTGTTAGTGGGCTGCTACAGTAGCCGCCGGCTACTGTAGCGCAGCCCACGTTTTTTTTGATTAAAATAATATTTTTTATTATTTTAATTAATTAATTTATTAATTTTTTTTTTTTTTTTAGAGATAACTCTCTTAATGCTTTCCATGCAATTACTATGCATATGAGAAATTTATTTCTCAAATCAATACACACCTAAATGGGTATAATACCATCTTAAATATGTTAGGTGTAAAATTTATACTATGGAATTTCTTGGGGTATTACATCATCACCCCCTAAAAAGAATTTCGTCCCGAAATTCAACAACAAAGGTAAAGCATACCTGAAAATAATTCTGGGTACTTTGTCCGCATCTCGGACTCTAATTCCCATGTGGCTTCCTCAGCCCCATGATGTTGCCAAAGAACTTTGACAAGTTGTATCTTCTTTGATCGAAGTTCACGCTCTTGTGAATCTATGATCCTTATAGGTTTCTCTTCATAAGATATGTCATCTTTTAATTCAACGTTCTGCCATTCGATCACATGGGAAGGATCGGGGTAGTACTTCCGTAGCATGGAAACATGAAAGACATCATGTATCCCATTTAGTTGTAGTGGTAAAGCCAATTTGTAAGCTACCTCACCAATTCGTTGCAGAATTTCGAAGGGCCCGATGTACCGAGGAGTAAGCTTCCCTTTCTTTCCAAATCTTTTGATTCCAAGCCGAGGTGATACTTTAAGAAAAACATATTCACCTTCTTGAAATTCAAGATGCCTTCTTCTTTTGTCAGCGTAGCTCTTCTGTCGACTTTGTGCTGCACGTAGCCGTTCTTTAACTATTCGAATTGCGTTTGTAGCTTCACGAAGTATTTCGGGTCCAACGACGCTCTTTTCACTCACCTCTGCCCAATACAGTGGTGATCTGCAAGGTCTCCCATAGAGTGCTTCATAAGGTGCCATGCCGATACTGGATTGAAAACTGTTGTTGTATGCAAACTCCACATATGGTAGTTGATCGGTCCAACTTTCTTTGAAATCTAATACACAGGCTCGGAGCATATCCTCAAGTGTTTGGATGGTTCGTTCTGATTGTCCGTCAGTTTGTGGATGGTAAGCTGTACTCATGTTGAGTTTCGTTCCCATGGCGTGTTGGAAACTTCTCCAAAATTTGGATGTGAAGAGAGGATCTCTATCGGAAACGATAGATAATGGCACTCCATGAAGTCGTACAATCTCTTTGATGTAAAGTGCACATAATACCGAAATGGTATCAGTCCCTTTTGTTGGTAAGAAATGAGCCGATTTGGTTAGTCGGTCCACAATTACCCACACACTATCCATTCCTTTACGTGTTTTAGGTAATCCTCTTACGAAATCCATCGTAATGAAGTCCCATTTCCATTCTGCTATGGTTAATGGTTGTAATAACCCTTGTGGCTTCTGATGTTCTGCCTTCACTTGTCTGCAAGTTAGACATCTTGCTACGCAAAGTGCTACATCCTTTTTCATCCCCTTCCACCAATATTGACGTTTTAAATCCTGGTACATCTTGGTACTCCCGGGATGAATAGTAAATTTGGAAGTATGAGCTTCATCGAGAATCTCCTTCCGAAGTTCTTCATCATCAGGTACACAGAGTCTACCTTTGTAAAGTAGTCCTCCATCCAATCGCTGGGTCCAGTTCTCAGGTGCTTCGTCCGTCCTAAGTTTCATTTGAATTCCTTGAAGTTCTGAATTCCGTTGTTGAGCTTCCACAACTTTGTTGATGATGACAGGTTCAACGACGACATGCGACAAATACGCACATGTAGTTCCACGTTCGATTCGGAGATCAAATTCTTCTAATACTTCACGTATCTTAAGTGATGCTAATGTCCCGTACGTTTTTCGACTCAGAGCATCTGCAACGACATTTGCCTTGCCGGGATGATAACTTAAGGTGAAATCGTAATCCTTTAGAAATTCCAGCCACCGTCTTTGCCTTAAATTCAATTCCTTTTGCGTGAATACATACCTTAAGCTCTTATGATCTGAGAATACTTCAAATTTTTCTCCATATAGATAGTGTCTCCAAAGTTTTAGAGCAAAGACGACAGCTGCAAGTTCTAAGTCGTGCGTTGCATAATTCCTTTCATGATTCTTCAGTTGTCGTGAAGCATAGGCTATGACCTTTCCTTCTTGCATCAGTACACTTCCGAGTCCATTGTGGGATGCATCGCAGTAAACCACATACTCCTTGCCTTGCTCCGGTGTAGTCAGAATTGGTGCTGTTGTTAATCTTTTCTTTAGTTCTTGAAAAGACTTCTCGCACTCCTTGCTCCATTCGAACTTGATTCCCTTCTTTGTTAGGTGAGTTAATGGTGCTGCCAATCTGGCGAAGTTTTCCACAAATCTTCGGTAGTATCCCGCTAGTCCAAGAAAACTACGTACCTCAAAGACATTCTTCGGTTGCTCCCAGTTTAGGACAGATTTAATTTTAGCTGGGTCCACTGCTATTCCATGTTGCGAGATGACGTGCCCAAGAAACAGAACTTCAGACATCCAGAAATCACACTTGCTACGTTTAGCGTACAGCTGGTGATCACGTAGGGTTTGTAGTGCAATTCGTAGATGTTCCTCATGCTCCTCCTTGGTCTTTGAGTAAATTAAAATATCATCGACAAAGACAACAACGAACCGATCAAGGTAGGGCCTAAAAATTCTATTCATCAAGTCCATGAATGCAGCAGGTGCATTAGTCAAGCCAAAAGGCATAACTAAAAATTCAAAGAGACCATATCTGGTGCGAAACGCTGTCTTCTCGATGTCACTTTCACGGATTCTTAATTGGTGATATCCTGACCGCAAATCAATCTTCGAAAAGTACTTTGCTCCCTTTAATTGATCGAAGAGGTCGTCGATTCTGGGTAGTGGATATTTATTCTTGATCGTGACTTTATTGAGTTGTCGATAGTCGACACAGAGTCTCATCGATCCGTCCTTCTTTTTCACGAACAAGACAGGTGCTCCCCATGGTGATGTACTGGATCGAATAAAGCCATTTTGTTGTAGTTCCTCCAATTGCTTTTCCAGTTCCTTAAGTTCGAGTGGTGCCATTCGATACGAAGGAATAGCTATTGGTTTGGTACCGGGGTAAACTTCAATCGTGAAATCAAGTTCCCGTTTTGGAGGTAACCCTGGTAGTTCTTCTGGAAATACATCTGGGAACTCTTGGACTATAGCGATATCTTCCACTATTTTGCTCGAATCTTCTTCACCTACCATGTGTGCTAAAAGAGCTAATTGACTGGTGGCTTCTGACCGTTGAAGTCGTCGTCCAGGCATTCGAGGCGTCAATAGTCTCTCTTTGTCTCCCAGAATTGTCAATATTGGACCACCAGGAAGATGAAAAGTAACTCTCTTTTTAAAACAATCTAAAGACGCATGAAATAAAGACAACCAATCCATACCTAGAATGACATCATACCTAGTCATATCTAGTAGGATAAGGTCAGCGACCAAGTCCTGGTCAGCAAATCTAATTGTACACGACTTACATATTCTGTTAATCTCAACAGACTTTCCCAAAGGGGTAGAAACACACAACACGAAATGCAATGGTTCAGATTCTAAACCAAGCATAGATGCAAAATTCACAGATATGAATGAGTGTGATGCACCAGTATCAAACAAAATACGTGCCCAAGAGCTAAATACGAGAAATCTACCTTCAATAACTGCGTTCTCTTCTTTTACTTCATTCTCCATGGGTGCAAGGTTATAAACTTGACCCTGTGCTCTCTGCTGGTTTTATTGTTGAGGCATTTGCTGATATGCTTGTACAGGATTTCTCTGTTGGTATGGAGGTCTTCCTTGATTATTCTGGGGTTGCACGTACT
>MVGT01004239.1:16901-39303 GCA_002174775.1 Macleaya cordata
TCCACCCCCCTGAGGTACAGGGTTTTGTTCTTAGGTGAGCTCTCTGAGCTCACCTAAAAGGCCTCGGCACTGTTAGAGTGGTACGCAGCGGAACTGGCCCAACTCCACAGATACCCAATATTGTCCCTACTTTATCCACCCCTCCGGGGTATATGGTTTTGTCCTTGGTAGGAGCCCAGAGAGCTCCCCCAAGAGGCCTCGGCATAATGTAAGGCAGTTCGTAACCTCATAGCCCCGGCTCTGGACACTCTCCTAGGCGATGTGGGACTAATACCTCCTCCCACCACCCCATAGGATGAGCCGTCCTCGGTTCTGATACCATGTCTGTAACGCCCCAATCTAAAACTCAAATCTCTAGGAGATTGAATCGCATCCTAAGGCGTTAGGTTTACTATACTAGGTGATTAAACAGTACTAAAATCAACCTAAATAAAAGTTTATGAACCTAAATCAGAGTTAAGCTAATCTAGTTCGTCATAACTTTAATCACTTCTAAAAATGGTTAGGCCCAATGAAAAATTCGCCAGAGTTTTCCCTGTATTTTTAGGGTATGAAACCTGTCATAAACTTGTAGAAGAGATGATTTATCCATAAATAGCATTTCTATATCAATTCCATTCATCCATATCATCTCATCATATCCAATCAACCATATTCTCCAATATAGACTACCTAGTCATCCACTAGGCTGAATCCAAACCATAATTCTAAAACGATCTCTCGCTTGATAAAATAATACATATATAAGATTTGTTAAGTGATACTAAATATACATAAGTGTGCTTGTTTTACATTATATAGTTCAAAAGAATATATATACAAAGCAAGGAAAATAACTGCATCATAACTGAATAATAACAACACCTCAAGTATAATAAACCTGAGGTGGATACTCTCCCTATACCTGCCTCCTCAAATTACTTAACATCCAATCATCCACTGTCTCCTCGATTTCCTGAGCAAAAAGCCCAGTGAGAACTTATAATACTAACAGGTAGTCACTAATATGAATTTAAGACAATGCAGGTTTTAAAGAAAACCGAGAAATCATAATACAGTAATGTAAAAGCATTTGGTACCTTTACTACAACATAAACCGATAACCATTCACTTACCCATACAAGTAAATATAAACTAACAACATCTCACATCATAATATTGCGTAGTGTAATCATCTTAGAGTGAAGAGGCTACGACTAGATGTTTCAGCTCCTAGTCAGTGAGCAAAATCGTGTTCCAACTTAACCGATGTGGAACCCCATCGTTAATTCCTGATTTCCGACCGAGCGACTGATTTATCGGTTTTTGTGAGAAGCACGCTGGCTCATGATTTGGGTTCAGGTGGACCCTTGACCATAATTTGCCGATGTAGCCGTTGTCGCGGTGGTCAGCCGTTTGACTTGTGCAGACATCTTAATGATCATTAAAATAATCCAGGAGTTGTCACGCTCCTCAAGTCTTCGCCTAATCTAGGCAGCATATAACCTCGACATTTCTAGAATCATACACGTACCTATCCAAACAAGGCTTTCCAAAAAGAGAAATAGAATAACCTAGATTTCAATAGTTTTCCTATATCATGAGAGTCCCATTCCTGTCATGAGACAGGAAAACATAATGAAAATACGGAACAAACCATTGTTTTTAGGAAAACTTCAATGATTTGCTCGTGTAGGCATTACAAATCCATTTTCAGATTACCAAAAGATATATAGTATAATAGTATAAGTTTTAGTAGTAGAAAATACCTTTTTCCTACAAAAACTAACAACCATGTACATGTTGTGATCTCCCAACTAATATTATTCCGGGGAAAGCCGGTAATATAATCCGGGGAAAGCCGGGTAATCGGGGGAAAGCCCGTAATATAATCCGGGGAAAGCCGGTAATAATCCTAGCCGGGGGAAAGCCCAGCATAACATATATAGTATATATTCCGGGGGAAAGCCCGTACCTAGGGAATCACCAACACATACCCAACAACTGGGAACCTCCATCCCACACATCATCTTAAAACAACTACTTCTCCCAACATATGGAAGGAAGTAAAATATATATATATATATTATAAGAACCCCAAAATCCATTTGGTTTTGGAAATATACCCATCCCTAAAGCTCGATAACGATTAAATCTCGATTCTTTTGGAAATATAGTTTATTTAACTATAAATAAGAAAAGAATCATCCATATACTTATATATGTATATAACTCATTCATATATATAATTATTAGAATCTAGTTATTTTAAAAATAACTATTACTGTTTTACATCACTATGTAAAACTATACTTTTGGAAAATCATTTTCACATCAATAGGACATCACAAATAAATCATGCATGCTTTGCAAAATAATTACATTTGATTTATAAATCTAAACCCTATCAAAAGCATTGGAAGTACTTTAATGGCTACAAGAGAGTATTTATAAGTTCCTACCTCAAATCCCGCAAGGCTAGCTCTTTACTGCGTTGTTCGCCTCTAATTATTGGTCCTAGTACAAACTCCCAACTGTAAATAACATATTCAATTCACTTTCAGAATTCTATACTATTCACTTTAATCTTATACAAATAATTTGGTAGTCTAAAAACCTAAATAGTCTCTACAAGGTCCAAATACCTTTAATCATTCTATCTTAACGCCTACAAACCTTCAATCTGTGAAAATACCTTATCAAATCAAATAAGGGGTTTATAATTTCAAACCCAAATTACTCCAAACACCCCATTTTCACTCAAAACTCTTCAATTTGTCTCAAACACCTTATAATCAAATAAAGGTTTTAGCCAATCATCATAATAAAATTTACTCTAACTAGAAAAGTGTCACTCACAATTAATCTTTACTCTAAAAATCTGATTTGCTAAAATCATGATTTAATTGCTATAAATAATCTATTAATCACCAACAAAATTTAATACTAACCTAAAATTACACAATCCTATATCCATAAAAATTTCTCTAATCTTTAAATTAAGGGCTTGAATTTCTATAACTATCGTAATTTAGTTTTCAATCCAAAAGCCCTCATTTTATATCATCAAGATATTCTTCAACATCAAATTTCATGATTTTTCCTCAAAATCCTACCCTACTATTTTCATATCAAATTGAACAATGAATTAATGGCTGAATTTCTTACCTTAATCACAACAATACATAGAAAATTCATCTTTAACTTGATTCAAACCACTAAATCCTACAATTTAACCCAAAACAGTAAATTTGAGTCAAAATCAACCATCCCAATTATCAATTTCATCAATTAAAGGTTTGAAAGGTCTAATCAAACCTTAAACTATTAACAAAATTAACCCTAAAATTGAAAACTAAGATTAACAACATAAAATATCTAATTAAAAACAAAATGAAAAGCTAGGATTTCAAATTTATACCTCAAACCACAAATTATGTGGTCCCTACGATCTCCATCGGACCATCGTCATCATGTTATTCTTCTTCTTCTCTCTCTCTCTCTCTCTCTCTCTCTCTCTCTCTCTCTCTCCTTCTCTCTCTCTCTCTTCTTCTCTCCTTCTCTCTCTCTCTTCTTCTCCTCCTCCTCTTCTCACCGTCCCTGTAGAGAAGAGAGATTTCTCTCTCTCTCTTTCCTATACTATATAGGCGGTGGTAAAAAAAATTAAAAAAAGAAAAACTAATATAATAATAATAATAATAAAAGGATTATTTACTTAGGTTATACTAAGGTATAAGCACATACAACAAAGTATGTGTATATAATGGAAAGATTTATAAAATTACTCTTTAATACATCACCCAATACATATATAGTATATATACATAATTTGATAAAGTTTAATTAGTCAAAATCAAGGTCAAAATCGCGGGTACCTTTGGTATTGGTCAAATCGTGTTCCGGGCCTTGATTTGGGATCATTCGGTGTCTGATTTTTGCGTGTGAGTAGTCGAAATTCGATAACTTTTCGAGATCTATCCATTCGTACGGTTCGATTCTTCAAATTACCCTCTGATCGAAAACTCATTTATTTAATTTCAAGTTTAATTATTTAAACATTAAGCTTAATTATTTTAATAATTAATTGGTTTCACGGTCAAATCGTTGGATTAGACTTTAATTGACTCGTAATGACATTGACTGGTCAACTAAATTATTTTAGGTCGTTACATTAGTCCCACATCGCCTAGGAGAGTGTCCAGAGCCTAGGCTATGAGGTTACGAACTGCCTTACATTGTGCCGAGGCAGCTCACCTAATAACAAAACCCTGTACCCCGGGAGGGTGGATAAAGCAAGGATAATATTGGCACACGTGTGAGCGGGGCATAACAGATATGGTATCAGGGCCGAGGACGGCTCATCCTATGGGGTGGTGGGAGGAGGTATTAGTCCCACATTGCCTAGGAGAGTGTCCAGAGCCTGGGCTATGAGGTTACGAACTGCCTTACATTGTGCCGATGCCTTTTAGGTGAGCTCTCTGAGCTCACCTAAGAACAAAATCTTGTACCCCAGGGGGTGGATAAAGCAGGGACAATATTGGCACACATGTGAGTGGGGCGTGACAGATATGGTATCAGAACCGAGGACGGCTCATCCTATAGGGTGGTGGGAAGAGGTATTATTCCCACATCGCCTAGGAGAGTGTCCAGAGCCTGGGCTATGAGGTTACGAACTGCCTTACATTGTGCCGAGGCCTTTTAGGTGAGCTCTTGAGCTCACCTAAGAACAAAACCCTGTACCCCGGGGGGTGGATAAAGCAGGGACAATATTGGCACACGTGTGAGCGGGGCGTGACAACTATCTCCGTCCATAGCATATGTAGTTAGCGACCTCGGGCCAACTGAACTACTCCCCAAAGCATATGTGCTCCTGAATATTCACCCGAACTCAGAGGCACCTACATCTGGTAACACTCTTGCAACTGGCACCACTGATTTAGCATCAACTGTCCCATATACTGAGTCACATCCCCTACTCCAACATCACTGTGTCTTCCACATAGAGCAATGAACCCATCTAAGCATATTCAACTGATACTACCTTTAACCAAGCATCAGAGATTAATATGCAATACCAAGCTGCACTTTCAACTCACTCTGACGCAAGCTCCATTGGAACAGAGACATCGAATATGCCAATCCAACACTAACACCATGCCTGAATATACCACATACCCAATGGCTTCTGCTTGTATTCAAGGCACCCATGTACACGGCTCTGCACCCAACACCATAGATCAGAGAACCAATGTAGCTACACCAAGTAGCACCATACGCCAAGCTCTGTCCATCTCATGTCTCGTACAAGAAGCTACCATCATATATGCAACGGAAGCAAAGCTCTGTCCTACTGTTGGACCAGAGAATGTATATTCACCAACATTCCAGCTCTGAGTCCTCCGCTCTCTTTGGCTCATCGAATATGCATCTCTAGCATAAGCCAACTTCGTGGAATCAGAGGTTGTATATTCAACATCGAGCAACTTAAGCTCTGATACCAAATGTCACGGGCAGAATGGTCGACCGACAACACACGCGGTCACGCAGTGGAAATTCATATTACCGTCTACCCGTGCGGCACTACAGACTCCTTCCTAGTCCATAGTCAGCCTCACAAACCATATCGGTTTTGCTCTAGACCATTAGGTCATCTTGCACCAATATGCACAGCGGAATAACCAACACGAGCCACGCTCATATGACGGCCAAGCATACGCATATGCGAGGTCCATCCTGGCTATAAGGTTTTTGTATAGCAACATAAGAACACTAACTTGCAACTTACTAGCATCCAATGATCTAGGTATAGCTCGCCCCTTACTATGCCACACCGTGCTACACCACCCCGGATAGCTCAAAAAAGATATGCCAAGCATATCTATAAGCACACCAAGATATGCATCTCGGATAGCTCGGTCCTTCTAAAGAAGCTTCAGGTCAAGCGTACTGTCGACTCAATGTCTAGCACACATAGGAACCTAAGGCATTCTAGAAATGCCGCTGTACCACCTCCTGCATGTACAGTCCTATGCCGTCTCCTACGACTAAGGAAACCAATGCATAGCCCTCTAGCTAAGCATGGCCCGGCCCATGGGTTGCTCCGTGGAATACCCAATGAAGCTACACCCGAAGGTGTAGCAGGGAGGTCGGGGACCCCTCCCTATAGTAGCTAAATTTACCTTTTCGCCACCGCCAAAAGGAAACATCAAATCATGAGACCAATCATACTCTTTTTCAGCCCATGAAATGAATATACACTTTGCAGCTTCTCCAAGCCTTGAAGCTTCGCCAAGCCCTCCGGCTCGCTCTCGAATATTCACAACATAGCACCTCCGTGTCATGAAGCTTAACCTCTCCCTCTGGCTCGGTCATGCATATTCAACTATCCCACCGGCTCAGTCATGCATATTCATGCGCGTGCACCTCTGTGCCACGTATATACATCCAACCCACCAGCTGTGTCACGGTATACGCATAGCCAAACAAACGTACCGTGACACTAGGCAATGTGGGATATTCTAACACTCCTCAGCGATAGGGCTGGAGCCACTTGGAACCCCCCTCCACTGAAGGCTAAAGATAAAGTCTCCTACCCATTCCTGAAACACCTGCTCCGATATCATGTTAAGGCCCATTGAGCCACACTTTCTTTGAAAATCGGCATGCAAGGAAAGGGTTGCGCAAGGCTTATGCACTTCACAAACTTAAAGTGCCCAGGCAATGTAGAATATTTTAACAGTTGGTGGGGTTCTTTTTATCCTATATGGTGTCTTTCTAAGTTTGCATTGTAACGATTCTTTCAATTCCCATTAGTGGTGTTTTTTTCATCACTCATCACTATTAAGGCCCTGGTCGTTGAACTTGTAAGAGCACCCAGTCACCCAAAAACCAAAATTGACGAAAATACACAAAATTAATAACTAAGGCCCCGTTTTGTATATCACGGACACAATGGCCCTGCTTGGTACACCGTGAATATTCGTAAATGCGAAAATTCACGATTCTTGTAGGTGCTAATTAAAATTCTATAAATTAGAAAAAAAAAATTAGATTGTTTATTTGTAAGCTCATTGCAAATCCTACTAAATATTTGTTATTAGATATTTTGATCAATCATCTACAAACACATGATAAATCGTAAATTTTTACATTTGCGAATATTCACGGTGTACCAAGCAGGGCCAATATTGTTGGATTTGTGAAAATTTTCAAAGGCGTGGCTGGTAAGGGGGCGACTTTAATATGAATGGAGGGTTACCATATTAAATGGGTTATTTTTCAGATATGATGATCTACAAAAGCGTACACTTTAATTATAGGTCCTACAGGCCCAAGGCTCATGCCTCATTGCAAGCGCGGGCTTCTCTCCGGTCTTGGTCTTTTCTCTAAATGCAGCGATCGTCTATATGTGGGCTCGGGCTTAGGACAGGACCCAATAGGATGTATCCTAGGTCTATGTTTTCTGCCGGAAATAACCCACCTAATTGTGTTGGAGTATAGATCATCACTAGCTAGCTTCCAATAGAATAGCCATAAACAAATTCATGATCCTCAAAGTTCTTAATTGAAAACATGAAAATTCATAATCTCTCTCTCTCTCTCTCTCTCTCTCTCTCTCTCTCTCTAACACACACTACACCTGATAACAGCACAAGCCATGCATAATGCATCCATGACGGAAAACAGTAGTAAATTAATCTACTATAGCTAGCTAGCAGATGATGAAAAGATGAAAGTAGCTAGAGATGAGCTTCAATTCATCATCATCAGAAGTGAATAACAGAAACATTATATTCAACAAGAGCATCACCACTTTTCTTAAACCAAACAGTCTTAGCAAGAGCATACCCACGAGCAAATCTGAAAAGCCCACTCCCTCCAACAATCGGCATTTCTCTCACTGGATGAAACACTGCATTCCTTCCCAAAACACTCAGTGTACTTCCATTGTACTTACCTTCCATGAATACCAAATTCATATTCATTAACAAACCAATTTCCTCTTGTGCTGCAATTGCATAAATCCCTTGAGCTCTTCCGATGATTTTCGACGTGGGTTCTGGCCCTTCTGTTAGCTTATCATCTATTATCATCGTAATTCCGAAGAACGATCCGGATTTTTTCGCAGTAGGGGCTGCAATTTGTACAGCTGTTGGATTTTTTCCACTGACTGTGTCATGGAAATAGAAGTGTAAATGACTGATCTTCTCATTTCTACCCATCAAGATGATCTCTGAGAATTCTTCTGAATTTTCGCCATTAATGGTTGTGGTTAAGTAGTTTGAGAAACAGATGATGATGAACATGAAGACATAACTGATGAAATAAGAGGAGGAAATAACAGAATTAGCCATTAATTATTGGAGATTTGGAGGAATGAAGTGCAATTAAGCTTTTGCTAAAGTAGTAGCAGTACTTCTATTAGTGATGTGATGAAGTGAGATGAGTAAAGGAGAGTGTATATGTATATATATAGAGGATTAATTATTTAATTGGTACTTTAAAAAGTGAAGTGAATGAGAAGTGAAGTTTTTTTTTTTTTTTTTTGGAATTCTATGTTGGCTTTTTTTGTTTTTTTATTGGTGAAGAAATTATTACAGAACCGACCCATTCAATTCAAGGGCTCTTTCAGTACATATAAAGAATCAGCTACTTTGCTTGTCTCGTGGTTTTTACAAAGGAAAGCGGGTCTCAATGATTTTCAAAACGTATTACAAAGCAAAATCTTCACCCCCACCTGGTACTGTCGAGTGTAACAAAATATGTACGAGCTTCTAGACTCACCCAAGATTCTCACCCACTAAATTCATCCTCTAATATATCACCAATTAAATTCAACAATAGAAGAAGAAGTTAGAGTGCCACTCATTTTCTCTCTAGATTTAAGTGGTTCTACAACAGCTAATAATTTTCACCGGTGCAAATTATTGGTCAGTATAGAATTTTTCAATTATGTATCACAAATGTAGATTTTTTTTTTTAAGGGACAAATGTAGATTGGAAATGGCCAAACGGCATCACTTTATAAGTGAGGAGTGCTATTTTGTGACGGAGGGTGCACGTTCACTCCACTTTCATTGGTTAAGTGGTGCACGGTGTTAATGCACTCATTTCATGGATCAATTCACACCGTCAAAATACTTGAACCAATAAAAAGAAAGGTAACGTGCATAGTGGGTGCACAAAATAGCTCTGATAAAATCATCCACAATGTTGGTAGGGTAAAATGTGTTTTACCCCACCACTTTTTAGCTTTACCCTACGAGTTTCACATCGGTGCATTTAAAAAAAAATTTACAAAAAATTAATAAAAAATGGGGTTAGGTATATACAGGGGGTTTTTAAAATAAAATAAATAAATAAATAAAAATGCCAAGCGGTGTCCCTTTAGCTCCCCTGACATCAGGGTTTAAATGTTTATATTTATGTTTCTTCTTTTAAACTCTTAAGAAAAATTTTGTTGTAGTGTTAAAGTATATGATTTATGTCTACATAGTTCAGGTCCCACATTGTGATGATCCAATAGTTATTTTTGAGGAGGGTATTCACCTCAATATTTAGATCATTCTAACAAATGATCAGTCTATTCTAAAATTCCTAACACCATAAAAATTGAATTGACATCAACGGTTTCTTATTGAATAAGATGATATTTTTATAATTCATTTAATAAATAACTTTTTATACAGTTTAAAAGTTTAAAAAATGTATAATTTTTTTGTAAAGATGATCTAAATGGCGAGTTGAATGTCTTATTAAAAAAAAGCAACTCTTGGATCATCTCCATGTATGACCCATACTATTTAGATATAAACCACATACTTTAAACAGATATAATAAAAAATTTCTTTTAACAATTTTTAAAAAGATAAAAAAAATAGGGGGTCGAGTATCCAGCTCCAGGCGGTGTGCTCCCACCCCGCCTAGTAGATTTTTAAATAAAAATAAAATTGTAGGGCGGTCACAAATGACCCCCTGCCCAGCACCAGGTGGTCACCCTGTACCACGCCCCGTACATATTCTCCATATTCCTCTCCATAAAGCTAAATTTAGCCTTCCATTTTCTCCTATAAACTAAAATGGATTTTAACTTTCTTTTAATGGGCAACTTTTTCTCTCAAATTTAACCTTTTTTTCTCCACCATTGTGGATGCTCTAAGTGAGCGTTCCAATTTGGTAATTTTCCTCTTTGATTCTTGCGCTGTTAGTTGAGCCCATTTTTTCCAATCCTAGGGAAACCAGAGTTGGGGACCCATTGGGATCCTTCAAGACATTATGGCCTACGGACACCACATAGGCTATTTTTTGGTAGGGTCTTGACATAAGATTTTATGCTCTTTCCTATGCTATTGCAAGGGAAAGTTCCATCTCTTTAAACTCATGAAACACCGATGACCCTGATCGATGGTTTTGTAACCCATTTGATTTCACTATCGAAAAAAAGGAAATGGTCAAATCTCATCTTGTTGTATAGATCCCCCGCCAGCGCATTGGACAAAATTTTATGTTATCCATACATTTTTTTTTTTTTTTCAGCGTCATGTTTTGGTATAAAAACAAGACTTTGTCTTTTCATGTCTTTTTTTTTTCCAATTCTTACGTTGCCCTTTTTGTCAAAATGTTTGATTATTTAATATTCTGAAACATGGTCACATGTTTTTCTAACTAAATTTTCTTTTGAGTTTTTTTGTCTGTAAATACTTAGTATATTTTGTGATATTTACTTAAGTATGTTTTCAAGTACCCGAGGTGATGATGCTGGTGAGATAGCACGCTTACTTGTTTTGGAAGCAAAGTTCCCAAGCTTTTGCTTTAAGGTTCTCTTTCTTTTTTTCTTTTCATTTCTTTTTTAACAGTAGAAATACATTGAGTAATGGGTGACTAAATAAAATATGTCTTCAAATACTGTGTATGTCACTGGTTTGGCTCTAATTCAGTTATTGAACTATTGGGTGTCAGAATCTATTAGGTTAATCGGTTTTTGTTTCAGTCGGTTTCGGTTTCAGTACTAAAAAATGTGGAACTAGTTATGAACAACTTGTTAGGGTTCTCAGGTTTTTGAGAATTTCAATCCTGATTCTTTAATATTTAATTCTTTTATGTAAGAGTCAGGGCAAAGGCGAGAAACAAGAGAAAACAATTAAGAGAAAACAAGAGAAAACAATTTTTGAGGGCAGGGCTTGGAAGCAGGAATACTTAAAAGAGTAAGTTGAGACCGAAAAATTAGACAACATGTTGGGGAAAATAGGGTCTAGATTAAAAGTATGCAGCGGAAATGAATAACTATTTTCCCTTCACAGAATCAAATGAGGATGCATGAATTAAAACAATAACTTGATGATCAGATACATACCGTTTAAACGCTTGCATGTCATCCTAGATCTTCCTCCCACGTTCTGGATCAGTCGTCGAAAACCCGAAAAGATACAACCACTATATTTCGGTCATAACTCTCTACTGGTTGATCCAATTTCCCTATATGATATATTTTTTCAATAGAAAATTTAATTTCCTACAACATTGCCAGAAATAGCAAACCTCCAATTCTACTCCGAAGTACGTCAAAAAATGATTTTAAGTTTTGAAAGAATGTACTGCGAACTTAGGGTTTCTGAAACCTTTTAGATCATAACTTAAATTCTAAATTAGGGAGAGAGGTTTAGATACATAAGTTAGGGTGGTCTATCTCATGATCCTTATCTCTATTTATAGAGAAAGACTCTCTTCCCATATCTTTAGTTCCAAGTTAGGTCCATATGGGCCCCACTTAAATAAGCTTTTGATTTATTACTTTGAGGTCTCTATATCTCATATAGTTCTCAAAGAATAAATCTAATTGCAGTTAAGTCCACTAAATAACTGCAACTAAATACTCTCAAGTAAATGAATATTATTAAGAAACCTTTCACTCGCTAATACTCGCAAATAGTCCCTGCACTTAACTGATATTCGTAATAGACACCAAGGTAACATTAACTATTAATGTCAGCACATTTTGAGTAATTACATGTTAGTCCTTGCCTGCCATATCAGACCATCATAATTATTCTAATAATCCAATAAATATTTTATAGGATCACTGTGCAATCTAGAATAATTAATACTCTTGATTAGGCTCTCAAGGGAATATCATTTCCGTGTGGATTCTTTATTGACACAAAGTAATCCCACTAAGTGACTTCGACCACCACCCAGAATATTGGATCACGTTTGCGTTGTCTGACCTCACTGTTTGGTAGATCAAAGTAAGTAGAAATTAACTTGTAGGGTATGTTCTGCTCTCAAGATTTATGACATTTGCAATCAACAAGTTTTTCAGAATCTTTTTATATGCTGGCAATAACATAAAAAGTATTTTGTCTGACCTATTTAATGTATTTCAGATACACCAACACACTGACTTAGAGTCGCCATTTCGGTGATGGAGACATATCACCTTATAATATAGAAGTCTAGTGTGTTATAGTCTTATCAGATGAATTGTTTAGATTCATCATTGACTATGAACAATACAAGAATATTAGGAACCAGTAAATTACATCTCTCCATGTATGAACACTTAATACAAATAATTTACTTACAACATCATCTTGTGAACAACACTTAATCCATCATATAGATAAAGTAATAATATAATATCATACTCATTAATATAATTCATCAATGTTATCAATTTAAATTATTTTAGGGCATAAACCCCAACAATCTCCCACTTGCTCTAAAAGAATTTAATGTCACACTTGCTATTTATCTTATTAGAATAAGATTCGTATGTGACACTTGTTTCATCAATATGAAACCCGCATCTGTGAGTAATCTCATCAGCATGAGAATCAAAACTACCAAGCAGAGCTTCAGTGTAGAGGTTCTGCTAAGTTTCTCACAAATACAACCTTGGTTAACCATCTCGCCTAAACAAATCCTTTGGCATCCGTGGTAGACACTCTCCCACTCGATGGTATCCACAAAAATATCCAAAAATAGAATTTTCAGAATCTAAATCTGACACAAGGTCAGAATTAATGCAACTAATTATAACACTACCATGTAGACTATTTTGTAACTCCGAGTCCAACTGAGATTATTTAAGTCATGCTTTATAGCTTTCTAAATCTCAGTACCAAAACTCGATAAATGTTAGCTCACTAAGTCCACCTTTAAGATAAATATCTGATTTTTGTCCCTTGCACTTTATGTGAAAGGCTTCCTATTGCAGAAGCATAGGGAACTGCCTTTCACCTTACTTCCTTTATCAATGCCTATATGACAAAGATATCAAAAGAGTAATACCACAGAACTATTTTCTATGGAATCGTGCATTCCAAACAAAATCAGTATATTGTTAACCCTTACAGCTTTATGAGATGGACTAATACTCTAGTTAGTTGATCTAGCAAAGCTTGATCACTAGAATGAAAGAATTTCTCAAAAAGTCCTTTTACATTAACGTCCATTAGATAACCAAATCTTAATAACATTTCATGTATCATTATAAATGATCATTATGTCATTACTATATAGCTCTAGAAACACTTACTTACTATCCACATATTATACATAGTCTATCCGTATTTAATTAGAATCAACTAACTTGATTTTTCTAATTAAATAAGATGCATCAACTTCGAGATATCTACTTCCGTAATAAATGTACAAAGTACTCATGGCCTACTGTAATGAATTTTATTTGGCTTGATTGCAAATGCCAATGTCAATATGCCTCTTGGGAGGATAATGTCAATATTATTTAGGATCTAAGAATATTTTGTTGAATTAATCAAGACTGCCAACGTCATGGTCGCAACAAGTCTCTTTAATGGTCAATCAGAATTTCTTGTTCCTTGTAAGCACTTCATCTAATGGTTTTAATTTTAAATGAAAGTTTTACAAGATCCCAGACTCGATTAGAATCCAAAGATTCCTCTCTTATCACAACAGTTAACGATTGTCTCGAAGTAAATTAACATTTTCGTAGTTACAGGGATTTAATTCTCATCTTCCAAGAATAAGGATCAATTGGGTTCTTGTGAAACCCTCCAACAACAATAAAGTCCCTATGTATTCTAGAGATGCATAAAGTAATTCTTGTGTCTCAGCTTATATCTTGGTGTCAACTTATGCAGTATTCTTAGGAGTGTAACTTTTCTCTGTAAACACAAACTCTTTTTGCACACCTACAAACAGATACGCTTCTGCTCTTGACTCTGATTTGTCATCCATTCCAAGACAGAATAAATTATTCATATGGGCTTTGGCACAATTTGCAATTTTCTTGTCGAAGAAACTGACGATTTATAAGTTAAAATTGGAAGCTATTAACTGCTACCCAAGGTGTACATCAAAAGAAAGTAAAGAATTATAATCCCTCATGGATTTCATCATATCCAGTATAGATATTGTTTCTTCACTTATTACACCATTCTACTAGAAGAATCTAGGTGTAATAAATTGGTTCTCAACTTAGTATGTACCATATAAGTCGAAAGCTTATTTTTCATTACATTCGTATCGAATGACAAAAACTTACCTCTTAACTTTTATGGTTCCACATAGAATAATGAGTGCCTGAACAAGTCAATCACTAAACCCTTTTACCTTCCTTCTTAGAGAAACTCTTAATTACTAAACTCTGAATCATATTCAGATTAAAGTGACTAAGTTTGTAGATTTTAGTGATAACTTGAAATAACTGAAGAAATAATCTATTCAACGAATTCTAAATAAAATAATTCATCTAAGTGTAAAGAGAAAAACCAAGAATTATTATCAATGTACAACTATGAATGTCATTTAATGCATTCTTAACAAAACTCAATGAGAACAAATAGACTGTATGCCCATTCTTGTAAAGTATAATACAGTCAATCATGTTTTCATATTTTGTCTCGTACACGATGATAATCCTTGATACTTCTAATTGATTAGTATCCTATTTTGCCGTGTTTAGAATATTTTCTATTTGGCGCCGTATTACTTTTCCTATAATTACCATAACGATAGGATCAACCTTAGGAATTACTGGGTACTACTTCTTTGGTTCCATGTCATAAAGACATACTCAAAGATGATTATCAAGTTTTATGATCACCGGAATACAACTTGAATGTTTTTCACTTTTTCATAAAAAAGTGTGTAGAGAAATTTACTCGGAAAACATATCTAGTTAGGTTCTGAGGAACTACAATGTCCCAGTATATCAGGTATATGCTGATTAATTGATGTTCCTACACCTCATAGTATTCATATAACTTTTATTGTTATCTATCAAACAGAATGATTCTGACCCTAATCCTTTTCTATAATGTCACCAGTAAATGTAAAGTATCGATGTTAGTGTTATAACACTTAGACATCAACTTTTCATCTACCTATGATATTTTTCCAATCAATTCTTGGTAACGACAGGATTCAGTAAATCCTTGATACACAGTTTAGAGTACATGAAGTACTTTACTGCATTTAATGACAGATATCTAATGCACATCTAGTCCACATGATTTATGTCAAATTTATTAGTTTACATTTAGAATGTGTTACAAGTGAGAACTATTCAACTACTAAGCATTAAATACTAAAACAACATGAGTTTGAAAAAACTTTAATTTATAGTAATTCCCTCTTATTACTATAGACATCGGACAACTGATTGTGTATACATACATCAATTTTTAGGGATATCTATATGTATAACAAAACAGTCGAAATCCCATCTCATTAAAAGAACTTATCTTGACATCTCATGTCAAAGTTGTTTTCGACATCTGATTTTGTTTTGACCCCTAAATTAATGATAAATCTTCGTTCCTTGGGGAAGCATTCTTTATTCATCATTTAGTTAAGTGTGATCTACCATCTCAGTTCAGAATGTTAGAAGTAATAGAAATAGCCTCCTTTGGGAGATCTCTTTCTACACTCTAGTCCGAATACCGTGCTATTATAGCAATCTAGGCCAATAAGCTGCTATGATGTACTATTCCTTAGGGCATTAGACCGCTAGCCTTATTCTTGGATAGATGGTGGAGGATCGTGTGATTGTGTTTCCATGAACACAATCCCTCTCCCACTTAATTAATTAAAATGATGAATATATTTTAAGGTTTTAAAAAAATGTGCATTTGTGTAAATTTTATTATATTTCCATACATATAATGTACAATATAAAAATTACACATTATTAAACATCTAATGTGTAACACCCCGACCCTGGACTCCCAATGGTCTGACCCACTTTTCGAGTCGAATCCACGACCCAAGCCTTAGAGCGTTACTTGAGGGTGAAAAGCGATTTCCAAAGCCTAGTTGAGCACTATGTAAAACCTCTAATTCTTTGGGATTTGTCACTATTAGTCACCCTTATTTAATTTAAATACTTAGAGTCTTCAATACCTATGGTTAAGGATTAAACTATTTAGATATGTTGTTGTAAGAGTTATTGCATCAGTAGCAAAGTTCAGGCCTTTTCTCCCTAAACAAACTTCGGATTCTTATCTATGTTCTGACCAGAAACTAGTTCTCTACGATTTTACACAGAAATCGTGTTTAATTCAAACCAGTGTAGAAATTCTAGAAATTTCAGCAGCTTTGGTCCAACTTAGGGTAGTCTAAAGGTCAACTTCCTAGGTCCAGAACATAATGGGTCTTTCTACGCTTCAGCTTTAGGGTATAAGAAACAATATTGTCAAAGATACAATACCCATTTATTACATGCATCATAATGAAAATATTAAATCATACCTTATATGTCATAATGAATCAAACTATTATATTATTAAATTCTTTCAAACCATATCATAAGTAATTATCATCCATCATGGTTTAAAATTAAAAACTAACTAAATCAAAAACATTGTTATTAAATCAAAACAAAAGCAAGAAGATCAAATATCATATATCCTATGTAACCTAAATCTACGTTCCATCTGTCGCAGGTTCTTGGTACGTACTTCTAGGTAACTTTTCTTTCGACACTTCGGGTTCTACTTCGGGTTACTCTTCTTGTACCTATAGGGGGTAAAAACGTAGGATGAGCAAAGCTCAGTAGGTACAACTAAAATATAAGTTGATGTCCTGATACCTTTTTCGAAAAATCCACAAGCCCTTTTGGCCACAAAAACCTCATCAAAATAATGTCACTTTGAAAACCATCTTTGAAAACCTCTCACATTCACTCTTCTTTTCCAAAACCTATCTACCATCTAAGTTGAACTCTCAAACATAGTTTTTGAAAACACTTTTGAAAACCAATTTTTGGTGTCAGTTATCGAAAATAGGTTTATTTTTTAAAACAACTATAAGAAATAAACAAGATGACAAAATGCAACTGTATATATATGTATATATGACTACCCGTAATGCATTATTCTATGCATACTCTAGATACACTTTCTCACATTATTATTATTTAATGTTTCACTTCCTTCGTCAGGATTTTTCTAGAAACTAACCACTATCTTCTCTGGATGGATCCGGATATAAACTTCTCTCTTATGGAGAATGCCTCTCAAAGAAGCGCTTTTTAGGCCAAACAACACATTACTTTTTCAATACCACAATCACAAATCACAACTGACGAAATTACGTTTCATGCAATAACATTGTGTCAACCTCTCTTATGGATTACACATCTAACCTCTCTATGGAGCACATCTTATACCTCACTTATGGAGCATAACTCACATCCTACTGAGGGATTATTATTTTTGATACCACTTGTAAGTATCACTACTCATGGTTACTAAGGCAACTAACTTCACAACCCAGGGTGTATCTTTTAAACAAAACATCTCATTTTACCACTTTAACTTTGATAGCTTATTAGACATTTTTCACTCAAGTTTATACAACTCAAAATCTATGCTTTTTATGCAGAAAAAATTCTTTTGAAAAAAAAATATATTTTTAAAAAATAAGTTTGAAAACATGCAACTAAACTAATCGAGAAAACGGAGAATTTTGAAAAACAAGTTTTAAGGATGGTGGTTCTCCCTACCTTTTTCGCTTAATTTCCACGTGGCTTTGACTCGATCTTCCTTTGACTCTAGAACTCCAAGCTTCTTCAAAAACTTGAATAGGTTTGCTCTTCTTCAAACTTGGGTTTAAGGAAGATGAAGAGAGAGAGAGAGAGAGAGAGAGAGAGAGAGAGAGAGAAATTGGCTAGGGGTTTGGGGCTTGGGGGTTTTTCTTCTTCTTCTTCTCTCTTTTTTTTCCTAGTTGAAGGGGCTGATGTGGAATGGGGAGCACGACCACGCCCCCTTATACAGGGTTCGGCCAGTTCCCTTCCACCTCCTTAAAGGAGTTCTAAACCTATCCTAACTCCACCCTAATCCTAATTCATCTCTATCTCCTTATTTATCTTTTATTTATCTTTTATTTTAATCTAATTTTATTCTAGTATGTATGGGCCCATTTTTACATAAGAGAGAAAGTGTTTTAATTATTTTAGATGGCTAGGATTAAATTCCTAATCCATCTAATGGTTCACATTAAATACTACTACTTTTAGATAAACAAGGAAACCTACGTGTTTTAAGTTTTGGAAACTATTTCTATGGCTAGGATTTAGTAACTTTTAGATAAGTTTAATCTAATGGCTTATATTTATTCCTTATTCCTCAAGGTTTAGTATTTATCTAAAAGAAATATACTAGCAATTATCTTTAAATTAGTAATTATCTATTTTAAAGAAAATTACTAAAATTTAGGTGTTTATCTAAATTAGGAAGTTTAGAGTTTTAGGAAACCCAAAACTCTTTAATTAAGTGGCGCACAAGGCAGACCCTTGTGCCCACATTTTTTGTAAGTGGGGCCCACCTCTTGGTCATTCCTTATCCTAATTTTACTAATTACACCCAACTACCACTTCTCATTTCATTTCTACTTTCATTTCATTTTCATTTTTCATTTCATTTTCATTTCTAGTAAAACCCAAATGTTTCAAAATGGTTATAACGTAATGTTTTATTCTAAGTTTCCATCCTAGGATTTAGAGTGTTTACTAACATTTCTAGTTTCGAAATGTTTATTTCTAAGTTCATTTCATTTCTAGGTGACTTATGGCATTCTATGTTTTGAAACTACTAGAAATGATTATTGTTTATAGTTATTCCAAGTTATAAGTTGGTTCCTACATTGAATGTAAGTCAATGTGTAACGACCCAAAATAATTTTGTTGACTTTGGTGAGTCAAGTTGAGTCAAGTCCAGCGTTTTAATCGTGAAACCAATTAGGTGTTAAAATAATTAAGTCTAGGATTAAATAATGAGATTTTGTTCGGAGCATAATTTGAAGATTCTAACCGTACAGATGGATAGATCTCGAAAAGTATTTAATTTCGACTACTCATGCATGAAAATCGGACACTAAATGATCCCAAACTAGGGCCCGGAACACGATTTTGACCAATACCGAAGGTACCTGCGATTTTGACTACAATTTTGGCAAATTGTGCTTTATTTAAGATGTTTATACACAGGCTATATATGTGTGTGATGTACTAAATAACATCTTTGTAGTTTATACCTTTTGTGTACCTAATTATATATGTATGCTTATACAACAAAGTATTTCTCATATGTTTATCCTTTAGTTAACTAACTTGGAGTTCATTTTCAACCCCACCTCCCTGTATCGATAGAAAACAGTAGAGAGTTTGAGGGTTAGTGAGTGAGAGTGAAGGGAAGAAGAAAGCTAGAGAGAGATGACGCCATGAGAGAGAGATGGCGGTAGAGAGAGGAAGAAGATAAAGATAGGAGATCGATACGAACCATAGAATTTGTTGTTGGAGGTAAAAATTGAAATCCTAGTTCTTCATTTTGTTTTTAATTAGATGTTATATGTTGTTAATCTTTAGTTTTCAATTTTAGGGTTGATTTTGTTAATAGTTTAAGGTTTGATTAAACCTCTCAAACCCTTAATTGATGAAATTGATAATTGGGATGTTTGATTTTGACCTAAATTTACTGTTTTGGGTTAGATTGTAGGATTTGGAGGTCTAAATCAGTTGAAGAGGAGTTTTCTATTTAGCCCTGTGGTTAAGGTAAGAAATTCAACCATTAATTCCTTGTTCAAGTTGAATTGTTGATATTAGGTTAGGAGTTTGTGAAGAAAATCATAGAATTTGATGTTGGAAAATATTTTGATGAAGTAATATGTTGGGAGAGGTGTACAACTGTTTTAAGATGATGAGGGGGATAGAGGTTTCTAATTATTTGGTATGTGTTGGTGATTCCCTAGGTTATATATGTTATGCTGGGCTTTCCCCCGGCTATGATTATTACCGGCTTTCCCCGGATTATATTATTACTACCGGCTTTCTCCGATAATATTACTACCGGCTTTCTCCGGATTATGTAATTATTAGATGGGAGATCACAACATATGCATGGTTGTTAGTTTTTATAGGAAAAAGTATTTTCTAATACTAAAACTTATATTATTATATTATGTATCTTTTAGTGATCCGAAAATAGATTTGTAATGCCTACACGAGTAAATCATTGAAGTTTTCGTAAAAATAATGATTTGTTCTGTATTTTCATTATGTTTTCCCGTCTCATGACCGGAATGGGACTCTCATGATATAGGAAAATTATTGAAATCTAGGTTATTTCATTTCTCATGTTTGTATAGGTTTTTTGTACGATTCTAGAAATGGTGAGGTTACATACTGGCTAGATTAGGCAAAGACTTGAGAACCGTAACAACTCCTGGATTGTTTTAATAATCATTAAGATGTCTGCACAAGTCAAACGGTTGACCACCGCGACAACGGCTACATCGATAAATTATGGTCAAGGGTCCACCTGAACCCAAATCATGAGCCAACGTGCTTCTCACAAAAACTGATAAATCAGTGCTCGGTCAGGAATTAGGAATTAACGATAGGGTTCCACATCGGTTAAGTTAGAATACGATTTTGCTCACTGACTAGGAGCTAAAATATCTAGTCGTTTCCTCTCCACTCTAAGATGACTACATTACCAGTATTATGAAGGTGAAAGATACTTTGTTTATGCTTATAAGTAGTATGTATATGTGAATGGTTTTCAGTTTATGTTGTAGTAAAGGTACCAAATCCTTTTACATTACTGTTTTATGATTTTTCTGTTTTCTTTAAAACCTGCATTGTCTAAAATTAATGTTAGTGACTATCTGTTAGTATTATAAGTTTCTTACTGAGCTTTTTGCTCAGATCCAGGAGATATTGTTGCAGAGGGAAACGAGGAGACATGAGAGGATTGGATGGACTATATTTGTGTCCCTTGAGGAGATTGATATAGGGAGTATGTCAACGATAGCTTTCTTTCACTTGAGGTGTTGTATTTAACCTTTTTGAGGTGCATGTTATCTTACTTGTTTTCTATATATTTTCTTAAGATATGTATATAAACCAAACACATTTATGTATATTGTATCACTTAACTCAGGTTATCTATGTATATTATTAAGTGAGGCATCATTTTAGAATTGTGGTTTGAATCCAGCCTAGTGGATGACTAGGTATTATTATTTTGATGAGGTAAGGTAGATTAGCATTGATGAGATGATATTGTGGAGCCAGAATCCGGCGCGCACCACGCTCGAGGGAGACTCGCACGTGGGAGACGCACAAGTTGGATTCGCCCACCTCAGAAGGGGTATGAATGTGATATGTAAGGAGTCGCCACCTGATTTATGGGAATCAGGACCCGAAATTTTGGAAAATCGACCTAGATCTAGTTTTCCGAGAAAACCATGGCGATAGTCCAAAGTAGATGGTCTGCGGTACAGAGATAATGGATAAGGGGATCTAGGTACGGGTTGGGAAGGTGTTAGGCACCCAACAACTGCCCGTCCGTGAGGACGGCCTCTACTTCGCAATTAAAGACTTTTAGGGAGAGATATGATCAATACTAATTTATGCTACATACACAAAAACAATGGCACTATGGTAAGTAAGCCCCCTAAATCTACGTGTCATGATCAAATAGTTCTGGGGCGAAAGGTGCATACATCCATCTGTCTGAATGCAGCAAAGGAAGCGACGCAAGCCATCGACAGGCCTACGTACTTAGAGCACAGTGACATGGACGTACTTTGTATCCACGCACAAACAAGGGGTGTGATACGTGCAATGTGTACACGTACACTCAAACATGTGATATGGTGTTGCATGCACCATACACTGAAGGATCACATCCGACATGGGATGTGCCCAAAAGATGACGAGAAGCAAGTGACATAGACGTACTTTGTATCCATGCACCAACAAAGATGACGAAAACAGATTCATGGACGCTCTTAGGTGTGAATCTGTAAGAGGACGAATGTTGGGACCCTCAAAGACGACGAAAGCTGAGTGTCCCGAAGATGACGATAGGCAGGTTCAGCCCTTAGGCGTGAACCTCAAAGACGACGATAGTAGAGAATCTCCTAGACGCAAGCG
>MVGT01004383.1:10777-54119 GCA_002174775.1 Macleaya cordata
TCTCTCTCTCTCTCCCTTGCAGATCTCTCTCTCCCTCTCCCCCACGATTTCCCCTCTCTCTCATAGCCCTCCCTCTCTTCTCTCCCACGGTTCTCTCTCCCCCATTTCTCTATCTCTCTTTTTCTTTCTTATCTCTTCCTTCCTTCTTTCTTATTTCTTTCTTATTTCTTTCTTTTCCCTCTTTTTTTTCTTCCAAATATTAGCACTACTATAAATGTTATTAGGGCAGATTTTTTTTGTTTAAAACACCCCATTTACTACCAATATTATCATTGTTAGGAATAAACCCTTTTTACCTTTTTGTTACAAATTATAATATTTCTAATACTACCCATTCTTGATATTACTAATACTACTAATATCCTTACTTATTATTAGTAACAATTTTCTTTTTGTTAGTGGGGTCTCACAGTCTAGACTTTTTATTCTTTAAGCTAGATTTAATTCTAGACCTATATGTGAGATAATTAGATCTAAACAGTAAGGGTATTTTGGGGTAAAATAAGGGGTGGATGTTATTTTTGTAATTAGTTTGAAAATAGTGACGTGAATGTAATTTCTCCAAATTAAGGTGTTTTTAATGTACTTTTCTCCATCCATACTGGTTAAAAAAATTGGCTAAATCTGAAGAATTCGTTGCACAGTGGAAGGAAGGGAAAATGCATTTTAGCCTATGAGACCAAATGGTAGACTAAAATTAGTCGGATGCAAGGACAACCACACTGAACACCATCTGGTGTGGGATGATATGCACCCACGCCGCCCAAGGCCAGAAGGTCCTCGAGGAGCCCGCCCAGCTCCTTGGGCGGTGTGGGTGTACACTGTCCATTATATATATAAGTTTTAAACGTATTAAAAGATACATTTTGTTGTATAAGTTTTAACTATGTGGTTTATCCCTAAATAATGCGGATGATCCCAGAATTGATTTTTTTAATAGGATGTTCACCTCATCATTTAAATCATCTCTACTAAAAAAACACAACATTTTAAACTTTTGGATCAGACGATTTGGGAGGAGACCGTCTGACCTTGATGTCAGGCGGGCCAGGGGGAGGGTGCTTGGTGGGCTGGGCGATGTCCCTCTTTTTTGAAACACACAGTTGTGTAACTCCTCTGCTATAGCCACCATTTTGGATGGTCTAAGGATGTAAATGAATACAACTTAATGGAAAATACTTTTTGGCCCGATAGGCAGCCAGATACATATATGGTCTGATGCCAATGTGGATTGTGGGTTCCACCACAATAACACTTTTTGGACCGATGGGTTTACAAAAGTGGTGGCAGACGCTTATGTGGCAAGGTGGGATCAACTACTTTTCCCCTCCTAAAAGTGTTTTGAAGAGGTTTTCAACTTACATGGTGGTGGACCGACAATGCCACATAAGCATCAGGCACTGCTTTTGTAACTTGGTCGGTTCAAACAGCACTACTCGTTCCACTATGTTTAATTAACTCAAAAGTGATTATCAGACAAAATTTGGCCCGAGTCTGTTTTGTGTCTGCCAATTTGACGTACACGATAATTTTTTACACAAAAAGGGGGGCTAGACTCTCCTTTTATGTGGTTTGGAAGGGGAGGACGAGCATGGAAAAAACTGCACAATTAGGGTCCTTGCATTTTTCCGCCAAACACATGCAGGATTTTCAGTCTAAATGAATTTTAAATTTGTCTCAAATGTTGTTTTTTGAAAATTTAAATTTTGCAATTACCCTTTCGTCAACTAAAGTGCCTATTCTTGTTGTTTTGTTTCTGAAAAAAAAAATGAGACCAGACAATAATACCAAATTTAAAAAAAAAATTACGTACCTAGGTATGCAAACCAGATTGTGCATAATAAAAAATCTAAGCAATTTGTAATTTGCATAGTTTTGAGTATCTACACCTTTTAAATACTATATACATTTTAACTATGCGTGTTTTGATGTTCACTAAAGTGTCCATGTGGATTTTTTTTAACCTCCATTTGTATAGTTTAAAACCTATGCCAGTATGCAAGTTTTAATTTGCATTAGCATCTGCACTTTATTAAGCGTTTAAGAATTATAAATTTGTACGTTTTGATGATGTTTAGTAAGGTATTAAAGTTCATAATAAGCAAATTCAAATGTTGGAACCCATATGTGCTTACTTATTTTGCATAATTCCGAGTATGCAAGTTGTATTAGGCTATTTACATAGTCTACTTTTGATTTTCTGTACTTTTTTAAGCCTATATGCATTTCAAATTTGCATGTTTGATGTTTAATAAAGTATTGAAGTTTGAAGTAAACAAATTCAAATGTGGGAACCCGACCATATTTGCAAACTCAATTGCTATATGCAAATTTTAATTTCCGTACTAAAGCATGCAGATTTGGGTTTGCACAGTTTCGTAAATGTTTTTTTTTTCGAATTTGGTAGTCATGTCTGAGCTCTTTTTAAAGAACTTGAAAAATTCTTTCCAACCATATAAATTTTGTTAAAATCTGGTTTATATTTAAAAAATTATGGCTATTTTAAAGTTAAAAACCTTTAAAAGTTGACTTTTCCCTCTCTGCCACCTATCAAAAGCAATAAGGTTTTTTCATCCTTTTGCGCTATATTAGGGGGTTTTCCATCTTTTTCGCTGGGTTTTTTGGTGTACGTGTGGCATCTTATGCGGTAAGGACTAGGCTTACAAAAAAAAGGTTGTCATATGCGTAACTTTTAACGCCATGTAGGGACGTCAGCCCCATTCTTCGAATTTTTTAAGGGTGATGTTATTATAGGATTCAAAATAGTTGGGGGTAGCATGGGTAGGGGTTGGATCAAAATCTCTAAAATGAAATTAGGGGGAGGGGGTGGATTTGGTTTACTAAAGGGGTGGTTCTTCACTTCATCATCGGCCACCATTAAAACCTTTTTGGTCATCTCCTCTCCCTCTCTCTCTCTCACCTTTTCTTCTCTAAATCTGAAAAAAGAAGTTCAGATATAGAACAAAAAAAATTCCTTCTCTCTCCCTCTCCCTCATTCTCTATGATCTTTGTGATGGTGGTGAAGAGAAAGGGGTTTAGATCAGGTGGTAGAAGGGGGGAAGGTGGGAATCAAAAGAAAAAATGAAATCTGAAAACATAAATTTATTAGGTGGTCGGCGGTGGGGGTGAAGGTGGTGAAAATAATGGTGATGATGGTAGGAGTAGGGTGTAAAAAAATGAAGACCCTTTAGTAAAATGAGTACGTTTTAAGTTAAATTGGGGATTTTGGTCTTAAAGCCCATGTAATTATGCCAACCCCCCTCCAACGATTTTGAATCATTTATTAACATCACCCTTTTTAGGAATGCTCCAGTTTAGGACAAGGCCGATTAGTCGACCAATGGTCTTTTTCCCAGTTATGTCACTAGACGCCTAATTTGTACCATATCGTGGAGTGCAAGACCAAATGTTTGTGTCAAATTAAGTGAAAATGTATGCCTAATTTTTTCTTTATTAAAAATCATTTCACATCATCTTTACTTGAAGAATTTCATTAACATTTTGCATGGTGAGATTTACTCTTTTTTACCAATTTTTCCCTTCTTTATTCTCGTCCTCCTTATTTGACCATTGGGTTTTTCTCTCATACTCTCTCTTACCACAGCATCGCTACTGCCAACGCCACCACCACCTCATCATCGCCACTTTCACCCCCTTCCCCCACTTCCAAAACAAAAACCAAAATGGTTTCATTTTTTCACAAATAATACAACCAATTTAGTTGCACTATAGAGATAAAGCCAAGCAAACCCAAAATAGTGCATCCAAGATAGCTGCACTAAAGCAGTTAAAGCAACAAATACATAGTAATAATACAACCATAATGGTTGCACTGTTTATAGGTTTTTGTTGCTTTAACTACTTTAGTGCAACCAAAATGGTTGCAATATTTTTAGGTTTTTTTTGCACTAAAGCATCATTTTTTGTCTCTGTTATGTTGCAACCTATTAGTGACATAATTTATCAATTTCGTACGGTCTTTGGTAGTTTTTTCGTCAACAAAGAATCAAAGCCGAAGATCGAACACACATCCGCGCATTGAATAGGTAAGACTTGGTATGGTAGAATGGCTTGACCCATGCATACAGGTAATGAACAGACCAAAGCATCACTTAGATGGCTAGAAAATAAACTAAAATAGTCAAAATTTTAGCCAAAGAGACGTGTCGAATACCAGGGACCCACGACCGAAGAACTGGACGAGACCGTGCTGGGAAAGGGCTTCAGCAGGTGCCGCCACCTACCGACAAACCAAATTAATTTGGTTCAAAATATGCACAGATCCCAAGTCTACCTTCGGTGGGTCATCGGTAGTTGTCAGCAGTTGCCGAAGTAGCCACTAAAGCCCATCGACAGAAGAATTTTATCTCCTCGAATCTTGGTGCTTCAGGGGCTCCAGGTGGGTGACTTTGGTGGTTGTCGGTAGTTGTCAAAGGAGCCACCAAATGCCCATTAATGGCTATTTTTCTAGCCATTTTTCGATCTTTAGAGTTTTGTGACCGTTATGGTCGGTAAGTGTCAGTGGCTACCGAAGACCCACCGACAAGACGCGATTTCTGCCTTGTTTTCTATAAATACAAGCCTCTCATTTGTCATTCCTTTGGTGGTTTTGGTCAATAATCTCCTTCACATATTGATAGATCTTTTGAGAGCAATGGAGGTATTTGGTTTCCATTGGAGAGTGATTCATCACTCATCTTGAGATTCAAACTTTGGTTCTATGGCAATTAAATCTCTTCTACACATATCTTCTAGACAAACAAAGTGATATCTAGTTCTAGTGTTTGTGTGAAAAACCTTGGAGTTTAGAATTTGTGAAAGAATCCTTATGAGATCAGCAGAGAACGCCAAATTATTGATAATCTTGGTTCCTAATCTCAAGACCAAAATATTAAACACCCATTTACTCCAGTATACTCAACATTGCAACATCAAAAGTTTGGAGTGAAGAAAAAGAGCAAGGAGGAAGATGTCTTCAACAATGGAGCTTGGAGCATGAAGATTAAAGAGAAGACATTCATGTGCATCAATAGGACTACCAAACTTGTGAGAGTTATTGAGTCAAATCTTTAACCTTGTTTATCTTGGTTTGGTGAATTGAATTTTTGTATAGAGTACTCATCCACCCATATCTTTGTGTAGGAAAGGTGAGTTTGTGCATTGAGTTCTTATGTAGGACTCAATAATCCTTCTGTAGGATAGGGTCTTTAGGACCATCACAGTTAACCTTGTGTTGGTGTCTAGTTTTTTTATAGAACTAGGATTGTATTGTTAGGGTTTTTGGTTAACCTAATAAACCAATTGAACTTAGTTGAATTCGGAATAACTTAAGAGGAGTGGATTTTCGAAGAGTAGATGTAGGTGGTTAGCCAAACCACTTTAAATTGTGTGTTTGTGCCATTTATATTTAGATTATACTATGCACTTTAATAAGTATTGATTACGATGTTTAACCATATGGTTGTTAGATAGTTATCATATTATTGTTAATCATCATCTAGTTGGGTTGTGTTTAGGATTGACTTAGAATTTGAATAGTTCACTTGCTTAACTTAGAATTGCTTGAATTATTTGAATAGCATTTGAATTGATTTTAAATCGACCATTAATTTTGCATCATCCTATTTACCCCTTGTATTAGAGCGGAAATAGACCCACGAGCCACGTGTCTAGGGAGACAGAGCTAGGACCACGTGGCAGGACCAAAGGCCCATTGTCGGCTGGGCCATCATTGAAACAGACAAAAGCCCTGAAAAGGGCTGTTACAAAGGCCCAAGGGAGTCAGAATGCGGATCTTTTAGCAAAGCCCACACACGAGCTCCACGAGCAGGCACGTAAACCCAAGGCGAAGCGAATAAAGAATCGCCTCGCTAACGGGATACCCTGAAGATAGGAATAAGAGGGGGGCAACCTAAGGCGTAGGTTTGGCAGTCGTGGCAGAAAGCGTGGGTATACTCGAAAACATTGCCTAGAAGGCGCTTCCAGAGTAAAGACAACTGTCAGTAGAAATGATTTTCCACGATGTACTGATGATAGTTGTCTCCCTGGGTGTGAGACGATATAAGAGGTGTAGTGGATACGTGGCCCAATTGGAAGAAGATTCACCGAACACCATAATGGTATGGCAAGAGGTCGTGGCCGTACGTGCATGCCAGAGAAGCTTCCTCTGGGAAGAGGCGGCACGAGCGTGTGCAGACCGGATGCGCAAGGCGCGTGATCTCGATGGGGATAAATAGGAGAAAGGAAGGGTTACTCAGGGAAAGAAAATAGGAATCAGAAAAACAGCACCTACAGGAAAAATCTCTGAGTATCTACTCCTTTCTCTTCTTTCTTTTTCTTCCTCTTCAACCGTGAAACCTTAGCACCTAAATCGATCTCCTATACCCAGACTCGAAAGGCCGGCTGTCCCGGTTTAGGCGAGTCTTGGAACCAATTCCCCTTCGAACCTTATACCCCAAAGCAGATGTTGATACATTTTTTGGCGACTCCACTGGGGAGTTGATTAACAAAAGAAACATGAAGCGAGATCGCAAAAGTTGATATCCCTCCGAAGCTAAATCGCGAAAGCTGAAAGAAGCCAAGTCACTGAGCAAAGACACGCTAGGCGATAACCTGACTTTACCAAATTCAAAACCCAAAAACCCCTGAAATAAATCAAAAGGGAGAGAAAAGCTCAAAAACATGATTCAAATCTCTCTAAGGAATAAGACAAGGAGAGGAGAGAAATGATATAGAGACCAAAGGGAGCAATCCAATATCATTTCGGCGTTAGGTCTCATAGCAGTGCAACTTGAGGTATTTACATTGATAAGAGTAATGAAGATGAAGAAGAATAAGTCGCAACGTAACTTGAATGAAGCTTACGGAGCTAATGGATATGGTGCTAAACCACAACAAACTAGTGTAGATTTTTAAGAAGGGATGAGTAATCTAGACAAGGTTCAGAAATGTTGTTTTTTTTCTTCTATTTTTTAATTTTTGTAAAAGATGATCGTCTGTAGGAGAGATTGATCGGAGGGGCGGAGAGAGAGACCGGAACAAGGAGAGAACGGCGGTAGTAGCAGCTGCTGCTGCCGACAGACGTGAGAAGAGAGGAAGATCGTTAGAGAGATCTGAAGAGAGGAAGAAGAAAGAATTTGGGTGGGATCTGAGATCAGATCTGAAGAGGGGGGAAGTCTCGTACAATGAGACCTGATCATCAGAGGTCGGAGAGTTTAGATCTTCCTCTCCTTTGGAGTTGGAGAAGAAATATCAACGGAAAGCCGCAGCAACAGGTGGGCGAGGAGATACTCGAGGCGGTAGCAATAACAACAGCGGTCGTCTTCATCCTCGTCCTCACCATCACTACCTTGGTTCTTTGCCACCTTTTGAGTCGCCGGAGATCTGAGAACAGATTCGAGATCTAGATTCGTGATCTGGACGGAGCGGTGTTCAGTCGTCGGAGATCTGATTCGAGGTTGGAGATTTAAGGGTTAGGTGATCCAGATCCAGATCCAGCAATCAGATCTAACCACCTCACTTCAGATCTGAGCTTCAAATCTGGGTGAGCTTCGGATCTGATCGGATATTAATAACTGAAACCTGCTGACCCTACTTTTCCATATGCCTTCTCCTCAACCCTTCTTTTTGGGGGAGGGACCCGCTGGCACCTCTTTTGCTGATAAAATTCGCCATCAACAACATCATCCTGCCATCAATCTCTCTTCCCTCCCATCTCCTAGAAAATGTGGGGATTATCCAGCTATTTCTATTCCTGAAGACCTCCACAAAAAATGTTTAGATCAATAGAAATACAACCTCATAGGCAGATTGGATTTTCAAAAACTCAAGTTTGAAGACGCAAAACCTATTTTGCTTGAACTGTGGAACCTCTCGGGTTCTTGTAAGTTTATTCCATTGGGGAAAGGATACTTTGCTATCAAATTAGGCAATGAAAATGACAAGAGAAAAGTCTGGAGCGGTGGTCCATGCGGTGGACTCATAGTACCTAAGAGTTCGAGATTGGGTCCCCAACTTCAACCCAAAAAATCAACGCGTCTCATCAGCACTGGTTTGGGTAAGACTACCAGGCCTCAGTTTGGAATACTGGATACCACCATCCTGCTTTCAATTGGGAAGGGTCTGGGTGCTCCAGTTCAGGTAGATTCTTCAACTCTTAATCAACAATTTGACTTTTATGCAAATATTCTTATTGAGGTTGACTTTGCTCAATCAATTTCGGATAAAGTTTGGGTTAATAGCTTCAATGGTGGTTTTTGGCAATGGGTAGAGATACCTAAACCCCCAAATTCTGTTCACACTGCAAGATCATTGGGCATATTGTCTCAGAATGTAGGGCTATTAGGGAAGTTTTGAACACAGAAGACAAATCAGACACTGAACAAGCCCCTAAAACTAAGAAGAAGAGGAATAAAAAGAAAAAGCAAATTGAGGGGGAGTCAACAGAACCAGATTTACCCAAGGAAGCACCTTCACAGGATGACTTCCTTGAGGATGCTAACAAGGACATGGGACAAATCCCAGTCAAAATATCTACTCCGAGCCATAGGGTTTGTAATGATGTTGAAGACAATCCGTTCTTACCATTAGTGCTTGAAGATGTGGACACCAATACATCTATTGTTGCTACTGAGTCAGTGGCTAACCAGATTGCGATTTCAGGGTCAAAAAAGGATACAGATGTGCCATTAATTGATTTGGGGATAGAAAATATTTCAACTGGGGATGCAAATCTTATTGTTGATTCTAATAACGTCGATCATGACAGAATCGCTAAAATCTTAGATTCTTTCCCTCCACCTATCCAAGTTGCACATCAAACTATTGATACATCTAGGCCTACAACTAAGAGAACCATAACCTAGGCTGAAGAAGTAGAACAAGTCAACGATGATACTCATTTACCTGCCTCGTCTAGCCATCAAGTAATCAGGCCTATCTCCAGTGACAACTATGCTCCTATTTTAAGTGAAGCAGCTCTTTCAGAACTGGCAGAAAAATCTGGTAAAATGAAGATGAAAAAGGCTGCTCGGGCAGCAAACCCGCCTACAATGAGATCCACCTCGAAAGAGCCATGTGGTGTCTCAAGCAAATCTCAAAAATCTACGTAATGAAAGTTTTATACTGGAACATCCGTGGAATCTCAAAAATCAAGGCAAGAAAAAGGCTTAGAAAATTGGTAAGGATTTACTCTCCCGATCTCCTTTGGATTGCTGAGCCAATGGTACACTTCTCTGCCAATTTTTGTTCTAATTTACGTCTTCGTTATATGAACCCTGATGTTATTCATAACTCGGCTGACTCCATGAAAGGTAATATATGGTTAATGTGGAAAACCACCCTCACAAGGCCTAACATTATTGCTTCATCTTCTCAAGCCATATCAGTTGAAGTGAGTAACTCTATTATTACTGGAATCCATACTCATGTCCTTACAGCTAATAGAAGAGCCCTTTGGGATCAACTTCAAATCATCTCCACGTTTAATAAACCTTGGCTTCTCATTGGAGATTTTAATGCAGTTCTTAGAATGGAGGAGAAAAAAGGAGGTTTGCCTCCTAAATCAATTGCTATGACTGAATTTTGAGATTGTGTACAATCATGTAATCTCATCGAAAGTCATTCCACAGGCATCAAATACACCTAGTGTAACAACCAGGTGGGAAGCAGAAGAATCCTCTGCAAATTGGATAGGGCATTCTTCAACACTCTCTGGTCGGATTCCTACGGTAATTGGTACATTAAATCCCTCTCAAGAACTAAATCTGATCACTCACCCTTTGTTGGTTATACTACTTCGATCCCCAAGACCTACAACTCCCCTGTTCGATTCCATAATATGTGGTTATCTCATCCGGATTTCATGGATACGGTCAGACATTCATGGTTCGCCCCTATTTCAGCAAGTAACTCTGCAACAAGATTTGCCTACAAGCTTAAGCGGCTTAAAGATTATCTTAAGTGGTGGAATATCAACATTTTTGGCAATATCAATCTAAAGCTAAAAAATCTGGAGAAGGCTGTTGATCAAGCTATGCTAGAGTCTGACAACGATCCTGCTGATCTAGACAAACTCTCTAAACTCATCATCACCCAACGAGATCCGGATCAGGTATCCTCTCAATATGATACTTTTCTTCAACAGAAAGAAAAAGTGAAGTGGACCGACTCTGGTGATAAAAACTCTAAGTTCCTTCATTCAACAATCAAAATAAGGCAGACTCATAACCAGATTCTCCAAATTATTGACGATCAGGGTAGATCTTGGTCCTCTTAGTCTGATATAAAAGAACATATTGTCCACCATTATGAAACTCAAAAGGTCTGTAACTCACTCCAATCCCACTCTGCTTCAATTGATCCCTATGCTAATTGAAGATCAAGACAATGCTATCTTAGATGCAATCTCAGATGCCAATGAAATCAAAGCAGCTATCTACAACATGAATCCTGATGGGGCTCCAGGACTTGACGGTTTCTCTGGACACTTTTATCGTTCAGCATGGCACATTATTGGAGATGATCTCATTCAGGCTATTACCTTTTGTTTCAGTCGAGGCACTATCCCAAAAGGTATCAATAACAACTTCCTCGTATTGATCCATAAATGCAAAGATGCTAAAAGATTAAATCAGTTCAGGCCTATTTGCTTGAGTAACTTCTACTTCAAAATTTTAACCAAGATCTTAGCAAATAGACTCAGTAGCTTGATGGACAAAATTACTTCAGCTAAACAAGGAGCCTTCATAAAGGGGAGATTCATTCAGGAAAAGATAATTGTCGCTTCTAAGCTTGTAAATGAGCTTCACAGGAAAAGAAAAGGGGGTAATGTGGGGATTAAAATTGATATCTCACAGGCTTTTGATTTGATAAGCTGGGATTTTATAATGGATGTACTCAGATGCTTTGGCTTCTCTGATAGATGGTGCATCTTATTGGATCAGATCTTCAGTAGTACGTACTATTCGGTTTTGATTAATGGGGGCTCTGAAGGGTATTTCAAAAGCGAGAGGGGCCTCAAACAGGGAGACCCTCTCCCTCCACTTCTCTTTGTTCTAGACGAGGATGTTCTAAGTAGAGGCATTGCTGACCTGGTTCAGAGAAATATTCTACATCCAATGGTAACCAATAAAGGTATCAATAGCCCAACTCACTTGTTCTTTGCTGATGATGTCTTCCTTTTTTGTAATGGCAGTAATAATGGTTTGAGAGGGTTGCTTCAACTACTTTACGATTACCAATAATACTCTCGGCAGTATGTCAACAAGAACAAGAGCAAAATCTTTTTGGGTGGCATGTTTGCGTCCCAAAAACATCACATATCCAATCTATTTAGTATGTCTGAATGCAGCTTCCCTGACTCTTATTTGGGCGTCCCTATTTTCCCTGGCTCTGTAAAAAAGTGTCATGTCTGGCATGTGGTGGACCAGATGCAGGAAACTCTTGCGAGTTTGAAAGGTAAACTTTTATCATTCCAAGCTTGTTTATGCCTTATTAGATCTGTTTTGTGTAGCATTCTAATCTACAATATAGCTATTTATAAATGGCCCAAAGCTGTTATATGGGCTTGTGAAAGGATTATGCGTAACTTCCTCTGGACTGGTGACCCTGCTAGTAAAAAGCTCATCACTAAAGCCTGACATAAAATCTATTGCCCTAAGGATGAAGGAGGTTTGGGTCTGACTAGGCTGAAAAACATCAATAGAGCACTACTTCTTAAATTGGTGTGGAGAATCACTTCCCACAAAGACCATTGGCCAAGTTTCTTGAAAGCTAAATTCCAAAGTAGAACTGGTAATTGGATCTCCTATTACAAGCAATCTTCGATTTAGGGTGGTTTGAAATGGGCAATTCAAGGTATGGAAAAAATTTTTGGGTGGATAGTAGGTGATGGCAAGATATCTCTCTTTGGCATGATGCATGGTGTTCAACGGAACCAATAGCAGACTTAATTTCAAATAATGGATGCTCATTCGACCATCTAGCGAGGGTTAGTTATATAATTGCCAATGGTCAATGGTCTATTCCTTCGACTATAGCTGACAATTTCAGATTGGCTAATATCAACACATCTACTATTCCGCCTCCTTTGTTGGGAGAGGACATTAGAGTGTGGAAACTAAGTTTGATTGGCTGCTACTCAGTCACTAATGGAGTGGAGATTCATCGAGAGAAATTTTTTAAGATTCATTGGTCAAAATGGATTTGGAGGAAATGTATCCATCCCAGCAGAAGTGCTAACATATGGAAAATACTTTCAGGGTGTTGTGCGACCGATAAGAGACTCCAAGACAGAGGTATTAACATTACCTCTAGATGCTCTCTATGCTTAAAGAACATCGAAGACGACACTCACCTATTTAGATTTGCCCATTTGCTGCCAATATTTAGTCTTGGATTCATGAGTTGCTTGGATTCCAATGGAATCCCCATGTTCAAAATTTTGAAACAGTTAGTGCTCATGCTAAAACTAGGAGTGCTGCCATTCACGACCTTTGGGCTGCTGCTATTACTAATGTCCTAACTGAAATTTGGCACCCACAAAACAGTTGCATCTTCAACAATATTCCAGCTTCTTCTCGTCAGGTTAAAAGTAAGATATTAGCAAACTTATTTGAATGTTCTATTCTGATGAAAAGCACTATGCATAACAGGGTAGAGGACCTCATGATTTTCAAAAACCTTTAAATCAATCCTAGACCAGCTAAACCCACTAGGGTCTTACAATGCTTTTGGAGTTTTTTTGACCTTGATCAGTTGAAAATTGGGTGTGATGGATGTTCAAGAGTTAACCCAGGTCCAAGTGGTGCAGGGGTGATTCTTCGCAATCACACAGGTAATACTATTAGCGCGATGTCGATGGGCCTTGGGATCTGCACCAACTTTGTGGCTGAGCTCTTAGCCATTATCTTTGGTTTAGAGTGGGCCTCAGATCGAGGATGGTCAAAAATATGGGTCACTTTCGATTCTCAAACTGCTATCAAATGCTTTTCAAGTGACAAAGTTCTGTGGTTCATTAACTTTAGATGACACAATATCAGAAAAAACTTGTCTATCAAATTCTCATCGGTTTTTAGGGAAACAAGCTTTGCTGCAGATACCATGTCCAAGCGTGGAGCTAATCTTCCCCTTGGAACGAAGGAAACCTTTGATCATCGGCCAAATTTTCTAGCTGTCAAAAATCCAAACACTTGTTATTTTAGATTTTCATAACCTTTAAAACAAATGATTATTGCAGCTTAGGGTGCCAGCCTGGTTGGAATGCCTCGCCCACATAGTGTTGTGGAGGGTTTTGCTTTTGTTCTTCTACTTTGTAAGGAGCTTGTCTCTACTTTTGTATATTTTATATCTGATTAATATATTCTTGCTTACAGCAAAAAAAAATTTATAGAGGCAACAAAGGCTCCGAGAATTGTGCTCCATAAATTTGGCCCAAAAAATGGAGCGGTTTTGACAAGCCAACTGTCGCGTCCATACACAACAACCATAAAGGCTAATAAAAGCAAAAGACTGACGACAAGCTAATAATGTCAGCATGGTCCAGTCGAGTCAAGTATGAAAAAACGAAATGACGGCAGCAAAGCAGTCAATGTGACATAGAATACGCAACCATTTAATATATAAAAATCATAAAACAAGTTAGAAGGCACATGAAGCAAATTATTTTAGTGCAAATGGTTGCACTATTATCTAGCCATAAAATATATAACTAGTTGTTATGATTTATAGGCACAGAAGATACAAATACAAGAAGGTATATCGAGAGAAAAGGGTAGAGAGTATCTCTTATTCACTGATAGTATAAACACATTCGTACATCACTTATAACATATCTCTCTGTACGCTTTTCTTTCAACATATATATGGTTAAGTATATATCTCTGTAACTAACAAGGAGGCTAGCATATATATATGGTAGGGTGCATGTGAGGAATGCACCCTCATGATGCACGTACAAAAGACGTGGCAAAATGCATGCCATATGGGTAGTGGGACAGCCACACAACTACATGCGTCATAACACTCCCCCTTGGTTGTCCACCATTCTAAGATAATTGCCTCGTTAAAAACCTTGCCAAGAAAATCCAGAGGGACAAAACCTGAGCTAAGGAAAAGAGTACAAAGACCTATAAGAGTGCTGGACTCGAATAAGCTGCCTCATTAAAAACTTTGGCAAGGAAAACCCAGAGGGACAAAACCTTGACAAAGGAAAAAGAGTACAGCGCGATAAGGTCCAGTCAGACAAAAGTAGGCATCGGAATACTCCCCCTGATTAAGCAGGCACTCAAATCAGTCCGCTTGATGATACATCCGTCTCATGCCAATACCATAAACTAGCTTTCTGAATATTGCCGTAGGCAGAGACTTGGTGAATATATCAGCAAAATTCTCACAGGATTGTATCTGTTGGATATCAATCTCACAGTTCTTCTGAAGATGGTGCGAATAAAATAGCTTCCACGAAATATGCTTGGTTCTATCACCTTTGATGTAGCCTTCTCTGACTTGTGATATGCAAGCGGCATTGTCTTCAAAAATGACTGTTGGAAAATCAGTGACAGAAGGTAGAGCGCAAGAGCATCTAATATGTCCAATCAGTGATCGTAGCCACACACATTCTCGGCTGGATTCATACAATGCAATAATCTCCGAATGATTCGAAGAAGTGGCTGGAAGACTTTGCTTGCTGGATCGCCAAGAGAATGCAGTATGTCCACTTGTAAAAACATAACCAGATTGGGAAATAGCTTTGTGGGGATCGGAGAGATATTCAGCATCTGTGTATCCCATTATCTGAGAACCATTTGATAGGTTTCTCGGATAGAATAATCCCATATCTGCAGTTCCGCAGAGATAATGGAGAATCTGCTTGACACCTGTCCAATGTCTCCTTGTCGGGGCAAAACTGAACCTAGCTAACAGATTCACTGCAAATGCAATATCTGGTCTTATACATTGGGCCAAGTACATCAATGCGCCGATTGGACTCAAATATGGTACCTCAGGACCAAGTAGTGCTTCATCTTCTTCATTTGGTCAGAAAGGGTCTTTCTCAATATCAAGAGATCTCACAACCATAGGAGTTTTCAATGGAGATGCTTTGTCCATATTGAAACGCTTCAGGATCTTCTCAGAATATGCAGTTTGATGGACTAAAACTCCACTTGAGTTATGTTTGATCTGCAAGCCGAGACAAAATTTTGTTTCTCCGAGATCTTTCATTCTTCAGGTATTCAACAGCGTTACAGAGCTCTTCAGGAGTCCCGATTAAGTTTATATCATCGACATACACAACGATGATTGCAAATCTAGATTCTGACTTCTTTATAAAAATGCAGGGGCAAATGGGATCGTTTACATATCCTTCATTTATCAAGTATTCACTAAGGCGATTATACCACATCCGCCCGGATTGTTTCAATCCATATAGAGCTCTTTTAAGCTTAAGTGAATAAAAATGGTGTGGTCTTCCCTCAGGTAAAAATAACCCTTCCAGGAGTCGCATATAAATATCTGTATCTAACTTCCCGTACAAATATGCAGTAACCACATCCATCAGATGCATGTCGAGTCTTTCTGAGACTACCAGACTGATCAGATACCTGAAAGTAATTACATCCATAACAGGAGAATATGTCTCTTCATAATCAATCCCAGGTCTCTGTGAAAAAACTTGTGCCACGAGTCGCGCCTTATAGCGAACGACCTCGTTTTTCTCATTGCGTTTTCTTGCAAAGACCCATTTGTTTCCCACCGGGTTCACATTCGCGGGTGTTGGTACAACCGGTCTAAACACCTCACGCTTTGCAAGGGAAGCCAACTCTACTTGGATAGCTTCTCACCATTTTGCCCAATCAATTCTATGTCGACATTCCTCTATAGAGCGTGGCTCAATATCATCGTTCTCTGTGACGATGTCAGTAGCTACTGAGAAAGAAAAAATATCGTCGACTGTTATTTCATTGCGATTCCACATTTCTCCTGTACATGCATAATTTATAGAGATTTCCTTATTTCCCTCTCCTGGGGATTGTACCGGTCCCTATCCTGGGGATTTACCTTCTTCAAGAGGCATATCATCAGAGAATGTGGATCGTTCAATGATACTCTCTCCGGGAGTATTTACATTTATTGATTGGCATTTCCTCTTCCTGGGAACAGAATCTTTCGAACCAAGAGGTCGCCCAAGCTTTTAGCGTGCATTAGACGACTCATTTGCTGCAAGTTGTCCTACTGGGGTCACATGCCCTCTCGGGACATCAGCTCATACAGCATATCTCTCAAGGACATAAAGTTTAGCTGGAGCATTTGCAGCAGGTATATATGACTTGGTAACTTTAGTTGCGTCATTAAATGCATCAGGCATTTCATTGGCAATTTCCTGAAGATGAACAATCTTCCGCACCTCAATGTCACAAGCATTGGTACGAGGATCAAGATGAGACATAGATGGTGTGATCTAGAAAATCGCATGTCATTCTTCTGACGACGAATCATGCCGTTCTCCTGACGACGGATTGCCTCCCCCTAATGACGGGAAGACTGTCACATCAAAATGACAGTCCGCAAAACGGGCGGTAAAAACATCACCTGTCATTGGCTCAAGATAAAGAATAATAGAAGGTGAATCAAAGCCAACATATATTCCTAACTGACGCTGAGGACCAAACTTGGTGCGTCTCGTAGGGGCAATAGGAACTTGTACAGCATAACCAAATACACGCAAGTGTGAAATGTTTGGTTGGTGACCCATAACAAGCTGCATAGGAGAATACAAATGATATGCAGTCGGACGAATTCGAACCAATGCAGTTGCATGTAAAATGGCATGTCCCCAGGCTACAACAGGTAGATTACTTCTCATAAGCATAGGCTGAACAATGAGCTGAAGACGCTTCACAAATGATTCTGCTAGACCATTTTGTGTATGAACGTGAGCAACAAGATGCTCTAAGTCGATGCCAACTGCTTGGCAATAAGCGTCAAAAGCTTGGGACGTAAACTCGGCAGCTCCATCAAGACAGATAGACTTGATGGGGAATTCAGAGAAATGTGCACGTAATCGTATAATCTGAGCGAGCAAACATGCAAAGGCAACATTGCGAGTGGATAATAGGCAAACATGCGACCACCTCGCAGAAGCATCCACCAAGACCATAAAATATCGGAATGGTCCACATTGGGGATGAATAGGCCCACAAATATCTCCCTGAATTCGCTGCAGAAAAACTGGGGATTCAACAACGACCTTGATTAAAGATGGTTTAAGCACCAATTTACCCAGGGAACACACTGCACAAGTATAATCTTTGGACATCAGAATCTTCCAGTTCTGTAATGAATGTCCCTGCGTGTTTTGAATTATTCTACTCATCATGGTAGAACCTGGGTGACCAAGTAGGTCATGCCAAAGCATAAACGCTTTCGGGTCATTGAACTTCTAGTTCAATACAGCATAAGATTCAACCCTTCTTATTATCGTATGATACAAACCAGAGGAGAGAGCTGGGAGCTTCTCTAATATACGCTTCTGGCGTGAGGCAGTAGAGGTAATACACAAGTATTCCATATCATGCTCATTCACTGTCTCAAGGTGGTATCCATTACGACGTATGTCTTTCAAGCTCAACAGATCTCTCCTGGATCTGGAGGAATATAAAGCATCGTCAATATCAAGTATTGTACCACCCGGGAGCATAATACTAGCTCTACAAGAGCCCTCAATCAAACTGGTCGTACCAGTGATAGTAGTCACGCAAGCCTTGAACATACTCAAGCTCGTGAAAAATTTACTATTACGGAGGATTGTATGGGTCGTAGCACTATCTGCTAGACAAACATCCTCACCATATTGGCTTTGTTTGGATATGTCTCTGCTTGGACCAATATCTCGGGATATGCCTTTGCTTGGGTCCATATTCTTTAAAAATAAAGCAAGTATAAGCATATACACAAAACACTTATATTATATATAAACAAAAGTAGTACAAGAAAAATAATATAATTGGTATGAGCATACTCATTCCCCAATTGTATAGCAAAACTCTAATTGGTGTGAACATGCTCACCCCCCAATTAGTTTGCTTACATCCTCTCCTTCTAGATCGAGAAACATATCGGACAACTTCAGGTGGGTATCATCAGTGGGAATACCATTACAAATATAATTTTTCTCGGCACCAGTTTTGGCTTTCTTACATGAAGCCTGATACAAATCGACTAGGTGCTCGGCCGTATAACAATTACGCGCCAAGTGTCCTTTCATGCCACAACGATAGTATGTTACATCTCTAGGGGGTCTATTCCAACCTCTCCCTTTTCCTTGCTTCGTTTCGCCTCTATCCCTCTCCTGGGGATCAGCGTTATTCCTCTTCTAGGTATTTTGTGTAGCATGATTTGGATTATTCTACTTCCCAGAATTATTCCGTCGGTAGCGTCTACCGCGTCTACCTTTATAACCAGGTCGTCCACGTCCCTGTCCTGAAGCAGTCGCTGCATATTTTTGAAACCTACGCTCTTTATATTGTTGTTGTAACAACACATTAGAGGCGTGGAAAGTGCTGAAGGTTTTCTCCAGCAGCTGCGCATCAGTAACAGTATCACCACACAGTCTCAGCTGCGAGGTTATTCTGAATAAAGCCGAATTATATTCTGTTACTGATTTGAAGTCCTGCAAACGCAGGTTCCTCCAATCATTCAAAGCACCAGGATGTATGACCATCGACAAGTGGCCAAATCGATCCTTTAAACAGTTCCAGAGGACTAACGGATCTTTCACCGTCAGATATTCAGATTTAAGTCCCTCATGGATGTGGTGCCGAATGAAAATAGTGGCAGCAGCAGCACGACTCTCTGTGGTCGGATGATTTCCTTCCCGGATAGTATCTACGAGTTGCTTAGACGCGAGATGGAGTTCCATATCCAGGACCCAGGAAAGATAGTTGTTTCCAGTGATATCTAAAGCAACAAACTCAAGCTTCGTTATATTCGACATTGAAAATAAGACAACACAAGTATAACTTTCTGATTTTGTGAGATGCCCAGGAGCTTCGGATTGATCACAAAATATCGGGGTCTCGATTTGGAGAGTGGTAGAGACTCGTGCTGATAACGTGTTATGATTTATGGGCACACAAGATACAAATATAAGAAGGTATATCGAGAGAAAAGGGTAGAGAGTATCTCTTATTCACTGATAGTATAAACACATTCGTACATCACTCATAACATATCTCTCTGTAAGCTTTTCTTTCAACATATATATGGTTAAGTATCTCTCTGAAACTAACAAGGAGGCTAGCATATATATATGGGAGGGTGCATGTGAGGAATGCACCCTCATGATGCACGTACAAAAGACGTGGCAAAATGCATGCCATATGAGTGGTGGGACAGCCACACACAACCACATGCGTCATAACACTAGTTTCATTTTAAAGATTTTCAAAAATCGTTTCCAAAATTTAATTTTTGTAAAAATTCGATTTGCAATAAAATAAAAATAAAAAATTATGACAATATTTATTTTAAAAAATAAAAAGTACCATATATGCTAATTTTTGTTCAAAGATTTTGGAGAGAAGTTATTCCTTTTAACTACTTCTTTTTAAGGGACTAGTGCCACATTCTTATTGTAATCAAAATATGGAGTTCTTATTATAAGAAATATGTACGTAGCTAATTTATACTATTATATAAATGAAATACATCTTCGAGGTAGTTATTTCGTTGGATGGCCTCACTTTTTATCAAATGCCAAAAATTACCCTTACTTTGAATAAAAAATAATTTTATTTTGAGATTTTCAATTTATCCAAAGAGGGTATTATTGTCAATACGTTGAGATCTTCACTCACCCACGAATTCAGTTGTTTCAGTTTTTTAAACTACTCTATTGTAAATTAAGTTTTATGTTTATACCCTTTTAGTTTTAGAAAACTGATTGTGTTCAAGTGTAAAAATATATTTAAATATGGGTATTTTTGTATATTTGTCTAAATGAGGTAGTTACAACCAATTTTGTTTCCTAATAAATCTCCCATGTTCATAGCCGTAATTATAGAGAATCCTAATAAAAATGAATTTTTGATTACAGAATCACATAAAAAACTAAAAAACAAGGAATGAAGTAGAAGATGGTGGTAGAATTATAGGAATGTGAGATCTATAAAACAATCTTTAATTATTTCTTCTTTTGGATTCCCACTCAAATTCTCAAAGAAAAACTCTGATGCAAGTGTGTAACTCTCTCTCTATCTAGGAAGAGGTATTTCTTTTATAAATTTAGATGTTTTAGTAGATATATATATATATATATTGTTTTTTACGTCCTTTTCTTTGCCTTGATATCCTCTTTTATCACAAGAGTGAGATAAGCATTATCAATTCCTATCTCGTGAACTAACAGCTGACTAGGCCCTATGTATATCCCATGACTTGCGAGACAGACAGATGCACTTTGAAGTTTGAACTGATCATATAAATCTAGTCCGTGATGCGCTTGGTTCTGTGGGTACCACAGACCGTAACAAATACCTACGCTACACGTACTGGTCTTTCAAAAAAAACTAGGAATCTAGTTGTTGTGGATGCTCAGTTTAACTGAAAATTTTACTTTTAGTCCACTTTTTTTTAAAAAAATTTTAACACCCCTCAACTTTAGTTAGATGCTCAGTTTACATTTTGTTCACCTCTGTCCCCTCCTAGTTCCTTTGCTAATTTTGCTTCATGGGCTCACATGGAGGCAATCCAACCACAGACTTGACCATTGCATATTCAATAGGGACATGAACTGATGTTAAATTGAGTTGTAAACAATGTTTAAAAAAGCGCTCATCATAATAGTTATAGGCCCTGCTTGGTACACTGTGAATATTCACAAATGCGAAAATTCATGGTTCTTGTAAGTCCTAATTAAAATTCTATAAATTAAAAAAACATGATAAACCGTGAATTTTCGCATTTGTGAATATTCACGGTGTACCAAGCGGGGCCATAGTGACCGTTATAACGGTAATGATTATATCACTATAACGCCGTTTTATGGTAATGCTCATATTTTACAAATATTTTATTAAAAAAAGCGAAAAAATAACATAAAAAATTATTTTGACCTCTTTAATTTTTTTTTTAAATTATAACACTATTATTTTCTGTTATAATGGCCGTTATTTTTCGTTACTACTGTGTTTTTCTGATTTAACACAAATGTCCGTTTGAGCTTCAAAACCGTTATATCCGTCGTTTTCAAACATTTGTGTAAATAGTTTTTTTTTTCTTCTTTGTAAATTTCTTTATCTTGTATATCCCTTCTCTCTTGTTAATAAAATTCATCTTTTTGATTAAAAAAAAATGTAATGCTAACTAGAGTCCCAAATGGACCTCCTTAGTGGCCCTCAATGACTCTCCTGCATGTGGGGACATAAAGATGATCAATAGGCTGACTTCTTATGAGGATGCTCTCTTCACCATATAGATCATCCTCAATAAAAGTCAGCCCATTCTGAAACTTGTAATCCCCTCATCTGAATGGGTAAAAGTTTAAGCAATTAATATTTAGCATTAAATTTTCCACCGCATGCAGATGAAAGAATTAAAAGTTTCATAACGATTTGATTTTTGGATCCAAGCTCTTCATGTAGGCCCCAAATGAAAGAGAGTCGTTGAGGGAGTCATTAAGGAAGTCACTTTAGGAGTCCGCCTACCATTACTCATCTAGAGTCCAAATCCTTTAGTCCCAATATCCTATGTCCCTTCCTGTCCCTTGCTTACTTTTAACTATGGGGCCCACATAAAAAGATCTAATTACTGAGATTTTGTGAAAATGTTCTACTCACCCTATAGATCATTCTTACAAAAAATCAGCATATTCTAAAACTTCTAACTCCATCGAAAGTTGATTGTAAAATCAACCTTTCATTACTTAAAATAAAACAAATTTTTAATGGCTAATTTTACAATCAAATTTTGATGGCGTTAGAAGTTTTAGAATTGACCGATTTTTTGTGAGAATGATCTTTAAGGTGAGGATAACATTTTTACAGAAATCTTAGTCATTTAATCATTTTTATGTGAACCCCACAGTGAAAAGTCAGCAAGGGGACAGGAGGGACAAAAGATACGGGGCCAGAGGATTTGGACTCACCTAGCATTACTCAAGTTTTAAATGTACAGGGTACTTCTCCTCTACCTCTTTTAACTCACCGTACGGAGAAGCAACTAAACCAAGGAGTGGGTGTATAATAACTACTCATATATCTTCCTGTAAACAGAATCCTAGCTCCTTTCTTTCTTTCTTCTTGCTTGCTTGCTTTCATGGCTCTCTGGTTCATCAATAGAACATCAAGAAACATTGCCAATCATCTCAAAAGAAACACGGGTTCTTTGGGAATTCTCAGGAGTTCATCAATACTACTTAACCACCATTTTGATGATGGAATCTGTAGAAATCCACCTGCAGATTCATCATCTGCAAGTTCTTTCTACTCCAGCTGTCGTTTTGAATCGATCATGGCCGAAGAACAACTACATTCCGGATACGATATTGATGACGAAAATAAGGTAGTTAATTTTTTCATTTCAGTCTGCTTCTCGATTTCACTTCAGATTGAGACTTTAACTCGATCTCAAAATTAAATTCAGGGCTTTTTTTTTTATTGGTAAAATTAAATTCAGGGGTATTTTTAATTTTAATTTTTATAAGTTTATTTCAAATCCAAACTACAATTGAAGACTATTTGTAGTAGGAAAAAAGAGTTTGGATCGGCAACCAAGCTCTGTTAGTCAAAAGGAATCAAGATTATTCCAAAACTTCTAACCCAGTCAACAAATATAGTCAATTTTTTATTTTTGTGATCAGCAAGTATAGACAATTTTAAACCAATAATTGATAGGGTTAGATGTATTAGATCCAGGTGATTTTCATTAAGAATTATTTATGCGGTGAATAGAACATCCTCCCGAAAATCAACCTCAGATCTCCATAGAGGCCCTATGATTGGCCAACACAGAGACGATCCAAGGTCTAATTTTTTGTAAAGACGATGTCCTCAAAATGCAAATCATCATCCACCAAAAATCATATCATTAAAAAATTTATGACCTCATCAAAAGTGATTTGGAACCAACGGTAATTAATTGAGCGATCCATTTTACATAACCATGTAGGGCCCACTTGAAGATTATCCAAAGTCCAAATTTCAGTGAGTATGATCTACTCACCATCTAGACCGACCTCACAGGAAATCAAATCATTCTAAAACTTATAACTCTCTCAAAATTTCAACCACCTACTACAAAACACGAGACTTTTTGCGACGGCCTAAAACCTTCGGAAACACTCATACACTGTCGCTAAAAAGTATTGCCGACGGGCCTTAAACTGTATTTAATTGTGCCATCACTGATACTATTGTCGACGGTTCGTGTGACCATTTTTACGCCGTTGTTGATTCCCCATGTATTACCGACGGTATTTATTCGTCGTTAATTGCCTTTTTTTAATTGGGTGAAATTACGTATTACCAACTGTTATGGCCGTCGCGAATAAAATTTACCGACGATTTCTTCTCGTAGTCAGATATATTATTACCAGCGTTCGAAAACCGTCGCTAATAATACTGTCCCGACGGTTTATTGCTGACGTAAATTAGCTTAATGCCGACGCCATAAAAATCGTCGCAAAAAGTCCTTTTTTTTTACAATTTTTTTATATTTTTGCTGGCAGAATGCCTAATGCCCTTTTTAATTAAATCCCTGCATATTCGAAACTTCATAGAAGCTATAAAAACATATAGTTTTATTCACATACATCGAACTACAACTCAAAACATCATATATATAAATTCCATTCTATTCTTCATTCACACACATCAAACTACAAACTCGATAACATCATAGAATCTCTATTCAAATTTAACATTAATCACAAATTGTGGTTTCCTACAAGTCATTTGTAATTGAATCCTACAACTCTGTTTTTATGAAAATGCAATTGAAGGCATTTGAGTTGGTTTGAAGTTAAAACAAACTTTGAGGATGAGGTTGATGCTACTGCTATTATTGCTGCTGCTATTGTTGTTGTTGTTGCTACTAATGTTGTAAGACTTACGAGGGTCGAGTAGCATTGCTCAATAACCATCAACATGTAGTCATATCTATTTAACACCATATATAGCAAGTTGTATGCTATTTTATAATCACTAGTAAAGTAGAGGTTCAGTAACACATGATTATCTATAATTGAACAAACTTCTTAGTTTATGATAGACAACTTACTTGTGTAGAATTCGACGTCTTGCAGTAAACCAAACTTCAATTCTTCGTGGATGAATTGTGAAGATAGAGAATCCTGCATCACAATTAATTCACCCCTTAGAGTTTTCAATTTAAATTAGGAATGACTCATATCATAAAGAAGAGAGTTACACAAATGCCATCTATCTTATATAATTAATAAAATCTAGGTTTGAGTATCATAAGCCTAATGAATATACCACCTATTATAATTGCACATAAAATTCTCTAAAATATTATCAGTAAAAACATACAACACTTACCAACTTAAAATCCATGCATTAAATAACAACTCAAATTACAAAAGTGTTAAGAACACAAACCTTAGGTTTTGTTGATATCCTCATCCTCAAATTCGATATAATCATCATCAGCAGCACCATCATCTTCTTCATCAAGTCCACCAACTACCTACATCAAATACGAAGAGTAGTTAACTTATATGAATGATGAACAAGAGAAATAGAGAAAGAGGTAGCATATCACCTTGTATACCATTGTGCAATCGTCGATCTTCTCTCTACCTATTTATCCCTTCAATATGTACAAAGCCAAACAACTCGAACATATATAAGAATCAAACCCCTTAAAAAGAAACGTGCATAAGCATCAAACAATGCATGCATCCATTCACAACATCAAACTGAAATTAAAATAGCATATATTCAAACACACCCATTACAGTATTTCTACCTACAAAAGTAGTCCAAAAGTATTGGCATGGACTCATCCAATATGTCCCCGAGTCTCAACCATCATAACTACATATGTAGTCCAAAAGTATTAAAACCTATACTACATTGTTCATCCACAAAGTTTGAAACCAAACAACATAACTACTTAAGAACTTCCATCCTCAAAAGATTCCGACGGTGTCTCCTCCGAATCCTACAAGAAAGTTTAACAGAATACACTTATACATGTTACATGTATTAATTGGAATTAAACTTCTGCAAGTAAATAAGACAACTATTAGAGAAAAATATACCTGATTAGTGTTGTCGCGTCTAATCCTCTCAAGTCGTTCTTCCTCCAATTTCTTAAGCATTAAATCCATATATTCAACAGTTTTTTGAAGGGTCCCTACTTGTTGTCTTAGAGTCACGACCTCTTCAGCATTCTTTCTAGCAATCGAACTGGAGGATTCCCCACGCTAAAAAAATTTCGGTTTATCCGTGCTTCTATAGCAATGAACACACCTCCTCTGTCATGTCCCATAACTTAGGAGAATATATCATTCGAGCCAGAATCAGACCTTTCAGATTCCTGTTTGGATTCCCTCCTAATTTGCAATTCCTCCATTTCCCTCTTCAAATGTAACTTACAATAATTAGATAATATAACTATACACATATAAATGAGACTAAAATAGTAAGCTTGATACATACTATTTTCTCAGCTTCCTTTCCCTCCAATGGAGCTTTTGGATCAGTATAAGTCCTATTGGATGTCTACACGGGTGGGCTTCCTTTTCAGTTGAACCTCCAACTGTAAGAAGCATATGAACTAAATATCAAACAAACAGCTTCAAAACAGATAAAAGTAAAACATGGTTTATTGAAATAATTTAGATTAATTTTTATTACCTCTACCGAGCACCTTATAAATGATTTAGAACCAGCCCTGTGGTGTAAGGTTTGCTTGGACTTGTTCTCTTTATTACGCTTACTCGCCGCCTATGTACCAATGGACAAGACATTTTATAGAATAAATCAAACATCAGTTATTCATATTCAAGAGGACATACATTATTTAATTTTTACCTGGCCTTCTGGACATCCAGTACCCAACCAATACCCCCTATTGGCTAGGAAGAACCCCTCTTGGTCGATTGGAAAGACGTTCCTCCTTAGTCTCAAAGGGATCAAACCCTTTCGTTTTCATTCTTCCCTTGTGATCTTTCCACCTTTCATTCAACTTACCACTAATCCAATCACGTAGTTCTTCAGGTAGGTCAAAGATCTCCTGCTAGAATAAAAAAAAAGACATACATATAATAGAATTTAGTGCGTGGGAAATAATATATAAGCATGTTTAAATCATGCTGCATTAATTAGTTCTAGATCCTTTGTAAACTCTTTCTAACTTGGTTCTGTCAATTGAAATTTGTTCCCATCTCTAGCAAGAAAGCCAACATAAGATGACAAATTTGCCGCGTGGTCCCCATATGGCTGGCCACGCTCAACGAGTATCGGAAATTTTTAGCCCTTTTGTAAGTTATTCAAGAATAACAACTTTGCATCCCCTCTTCCCTTTTTTGCTGGGGGTTTCTCTTCATTTTCCATTTTCCCCTACAAGATTTATAAAATCAAATAATTGAGAATATATATATATAAATCAACCACATTCTAAAAAAGAAAATACACAAGCATCATATGAATTAAGAACATATGTTTTGATATGACAAAAAGAAGCATACATTAGCTTCATACATAATATGTTTTGATATGACATAGTTCCACATTCAGAAATACATCTATCCATTGAATTTGAAATAACTTAATAATTAGAAAAACCGAATCAAGAATATTCCATCTCCATGCCACAAAAATCACACAAAAAACATCCATCAGAATAATCATAGCTACAATGGCAATGGGAGCAGTTTGCTGCATTAATGAGGAATATCGGGTCTTCTGATTCAGGTCCTTCAATAATAGTCCCTTCCAAGTCTGGGCAAGAGTGCCATGTATGACCGGTCTCGTTACAAGCTAGACATTCTTCAACACCATCGAATTCAGGGCACAAGTAAGCACTGTACAGAAACTCCTCGCAAAAAATGCACCTTGGATCATACAAAATTAAAGTATTTATAATTAAACCTATTAGTGCATCAAAATTAAAAGAATGTACCTTACCAATAAATGATACTCACATCCATCGGTTTATCAATACAAGCAGCTATGGGAGCACAAATTATACGAGACTTAATCGGAGATAACAAGAATTTCAAACCGGCACATTTCTCACAGTCTCCGGGGCAATACTTGACCCAATCGCTAGTCTCTCCACAAACAAAGCATGGCCGACTCAAGCTAATATATGAAGTCATTTTTCGGTACTAACTCTAGTTACTACAACAATAGAGTAGGGAAGAATTACAACCGGATAGCCATTAAATTAGTAAAAACTTAACATAAAAGGATTACAACTAAACAGATGTGAACATAAAGCAAATATATCATTACATTCATTTCTTCAATAATAGAAAATAGATGTTAACAAATTAATCAGTATTTTCATCTTCATCCCCCTCTTCTTCATCATCATAGGTATTTTCTTTTGCACCTTCCTCTTCTTCATCATCGGTATTTTCTTCTACATCCTCCAGTTCATCATCAGCATCCCCACCTCCCTCTACATCCACATTTCCCTCATCATCTTCCCCACTTTCCTCTACTTCCTCCTCTTCATCAACATCATCCACTCGACTCCTCACACTTATTGTAGTTGCATCAAGTAACACTCCATCAATGTCTCTTCTAACTAAATCGATATTCTTAACATTGTCATCATCAACTTGGTTAAGGTTGCCGTACGGATCACTATCTAATAGTTGACCATCATCTACACCATTCATGTCAAAGGTGTCCCGGGGTTTTATTCTCACCACAACATGCCATTCTGGTTCTGTTGGATCTTGTACATAAAAAACTTGTCGGACTTGAGATGATAAGACGTAAGGTTCATCTTGTTGGGAAGGCAAAATATGAGTAAAATTTACAAGTGTGAACCCTAACTCATCAACCTTCATACCTCTTTCTCTATTCACAACATCAACCCAGTCACACTTGAATATTACAAATGTACGGCCTTGCTGATATGACAACTCAATTATGTCCGTTACACGACCATAATAAGTTATTTCCGCATTAACTAGATTTCGGTCCTTTGCACTCGCGAAGCAAGGCGTTGTTGCTTCGATTGTAATGCCACTACTCTGAGTTTTAACACCTCTTTTCATATTCACAGTCTTAAAATTATATCAACGAACTGTATAACCTTTGAATCGTCTTACAGTAGTGAACGGGCCTCGGGCAAGCACATCAAGACCTTCAACAAGTGGTTGTTTTGCTCACATGAGTACATTGATATGCTCCTTAAACCATGTGGCAAACTCTTCTTTATGTTTATTTTGCCTTGCACGAACAGACGTTCTTGGGTGGGACATATTTAGAATAGCCTTGTGTTCGCTGCATGACAATGATACAAGTATGTTAGAGATGGCCTACATAAAGTAGAGGAACATTGTGCTTTCGCATAATTAAGATACATCTTACTCAATGTAAGGGGAGACGTCATCATCGCTGGACATGATATAGGCATGCACCCGTTTCTTCTCTTCAGGACTTAGCATACAACGTTTTGCACTCCCAATATGCTTATCATCTACATACCTAGATGATTTATTTATCCGTGACTCTACGCTATCAAGGTATCTTGTTAAAAATGTGACGCATTTATCGGATACATATCCTTCCACAACAGGCCCCTCAGGATGAGCTCTATTACGCACAAATGCCTTTATGGAGTGCAAATACCTAATCACAAAAAATGTACAATTTAAACTACAAACTAATTAAAGCAATAAACCTACTATCAATCAATTAGAAATAGCAACATATATACCTTTCAATTGGATACATCCATCGGTAATGGACAGGACCACCAAGGCGTGCCTGTGAGGCTAAATGGATGGGTAAGTGTACCATAATATCGAAGAAGGCTGGTGGAAAGATTCGCTCTAGATTGCAAATAATGAGTGGAATCTGCTCCTTTAGCCTTTTGAAATCCTCAGGGCAACAGACCTTAGAACACAATTCACGAAAGAATGTACTTAGCTCTATTAATATAGAGCTAACTTTCTTTGGCAATGTCTTTCGGATAGCCAAAGGAAATAGTTGTTGCATAATGACATGTCAATCATGGCTCTTTAATCCGAATATCTTGCATTGTTTGATGCTGACACACCTTGCAATGTTAGAGGAGTAGCCATCTGGAGTCTTTATATTCTTCAAGACATTGCAAAACATCTCTTTCATGGACTTGTCCATGGAGTAGCAAGCAGTCGGTATATAATACTTGTCCCCCCGCCTTGTTGGGTGTAGCTCAGGTCTAACCCCCATTAGTTGGAGGTGAAATCTTGCTTTTACTCTATCCTTCGATTTTCCATCAAGCTCCATTACAGTACCGACAACATTGTCACACACATTCTTTTCAATATGCATGACATCTAAATTGTGTTGGAGTATATTATCAGCCCAATATGGAAGCTCATAGAATATACTCAACTTCTTCCAATTATGTGGCAAACACTGTGTAGTGGGTGTTCCTTGTGCTTTTCTTTTTCGCGAACCACCACCACTTAAACTACGCTCAAAATCCTTACCAAATGCATGTGGAATATCTTTTAATCTCTGCAAGATATTCCTCCCTAGTAAGAGGTTTGGAGGTGGTAAAAGTTCAATGGTTCCATCGAAGTCCTTCTTGAGTCTTTGAAACCTATGATTCATAGGCAAGAATCGACGATGGCCCATGTAGCACATTTTCCTTCCATTTCTTAAATACTTGTGGTCTGTATGCTCATAGCATGTTGAGCATCCAAGTTTGTCTTTCGTGCTCCAACCAGAAAGCATAACAAGACCAGGATAGTCACTTATGGTCCACAATAGTCCGACATGCATTTTGAACATTTCTTTCCCCAATGCGTCATATATGTCCACCCCTTCTACCCACAATTCTAACAACTCGTCAATTAATGATCTCATGTATACGTCAATGTCATTACCTGGACTATGTGGTCCGGGTATAAGCAAGGACAATATCATGTTCGGTTGCTTCATGCAAAACCATGGTGGCAAGTTGTATGAAATAAGTACCACAGGCCACACGCTGTAAGGAATGTTCATATTTTGGAATGGACTAAAACCGTCGCTTGTTAAGCCCAATCTTACATTTCTTAGGTCTATTGCGAATGTCGGATTCTTCTCGTTGAAATGTTTCCAAGCCTGAGAATCTGCTGGATGTCTTAGTACCCCATCTTTGGTGCGCTCCTCATCATGCCATCTTATGTCCCCCGAAGTTTTTTCGGACATGTACAAAAGTTGTAGCCTCGGTTTCAACAGAAAGTGTCGAAGGATCTTTGCAAGAGTTTTTTTCTTCTCGTCCTTATATCAGGGAACTCCACAACGAGTGCATTGCGTAAGTTTGGAAGTCTCCTTCCAATACAACATGCAATCATTTGGGCACGCATGGATCTTATTGTAATACAATCCTAAATCAGCAAGTACCTTCTTGCATTGCGTAAAGGTTTTTGGCAAAGAACACCCATCGGGTAACGACTCGTGTAACAATTTAAGCATCAACTTAGCTGATTTGTCACTCCAACCACCAATGCAAAATTTAGTTCCAAAATTAAATTAGAAATGACAACATGGTCATCTTATCACACCCAGGGTACAACTCCTTCTTCGATTCTTCTAACATTTTGTAAAACTAAGCAGCTGAACTATCACCTGGTATACCATATGTTTCCTCTTCCACACTATGTATATTTACGCCTACATAAGGGATTTGATTATAGGCAACATGCAACATACCTTCAATGTCCTCACCCTCATCATTATCACTATCATCCTCTTCTTCATCATCGTCATCGTCATTTGTATTCTCTACTATAATCTCCGATGCAGATGTCTCCTCTCTCTTTTCACCATGATGAAACCAGAAAGTATAACCTTTCATCATCCCATCACAATACAAATGTTCGTAAATTGTATCTCTATCGACATAAGGACCATTGAGACAATTGATACACGGACACTTAATTTTTTTTTTCTTTGGTAACAAATCAACGAGTAAATGCAAAATCTAATAAGGTGTTTAACCCATCATCATACTCTTTAGAAGGCCTTGTTGCATGTACCCATCTCTTATCCATGATCCTAGAGCTATCAAAGCACCCCTAAATCAAAATATCATGCCATAAGATCAGATCATTAGTAAAAATTGAAAAAGTATACACAAGCTCAGATTTAAGTCCACACATAAAGTGACTAACACATTTTTTACAAGACATATTTTCAGCATAACACATTCTTTACAAGATAAGTTTTTAGCATAAGAAATGTATGAAAAGGTCCATACATTTAGTACCACAATTAACAAACTCAATTAAAGAAATAAAGAAAGAAAATTAGAAAAAGAAGATAAAAGACCTGATCGATCACTTACTAAACTATTTTGAAGATATATACACCGACCAATAAAACAAAAATAACATATATAATAGATATCATCAAGGAAAATATTAAACTCAATATACAAAATCATTTTGCTATATAGAAGTGAATTTGAGACTAGAACTTTAGGTAAAAACTGAATACTAACCTTAACTATAAGCTAGTAGAGGGATAATAACTAAGAGAAATAAGAACTAGATAAGTATCAAGTAAAATAATAATGGACACAATGACATTACATGGATTAGTAATAAAGAACAAAGGAGAATCTCATACTGACTACATACTCATGCAAGTCCTTTGCGGACGAGGCAATTAGATAAGCAATTGATGAGAACTGGGCCGCTGAATATTAGAAATACACTTCTTACATTTTCCCAAGATGAAGAAAACATTACTATCTACAGAGTACACATGAAAGGGAGAATTAGACAGAGAAGTATTAAACCATTTATCTGAACAGCACAACCTCAAAATTCTAAAAAGAATCTGAAACAGAGATAGGTCTGATCAAGTACATGTTACTTATTTGTTAAGAAAAAAATGATTTTTTACTAATCATATACCATTTTGACAATTATAACATAAAATATACCATTAGATATCATGTTACACATCCTCATTCACACATGAAAGTTATATTTGATTTGGTTATAGCACCAAATTTAACGTCTTAATAATGTAACATGGATCAGGCTAGATTAAAGTACTACAATTGGAATGTGTTAAATGCATGGGTAACGAGTAACGAGTAATGAAAATATACTTAAGAGAAGAGTGCATGCTTTGTTAAGGGACTCAGACTAGGGTACTAGCCTTATATAAACATTGGCAAGCATTAAAACTAAGTGCTCTTTGGTTCCTGACATTTTCTTTTTGTGAACACCCCAATATGGATAAAAACCCATTAATGTTTCAAAAAGATTTACTTAATATCACATTCACTGATTTATATATTGAAATCCTTAGAGAACCTAAAGTAGGGAACAAATGACAGTAGATCTCCTTTTTAATTGTTTCATAGATGAGGTATATATAATAGTTAGTATCTGCTCATGCAAATGGATACTATTTGATATTACATACTCTTCACATGTGAATCTAAAGTAGCTATTCTATCTTCTCCATTTTGGCTGCTAGATATAAGCAGGGTACTGATTGTAAAGCATCACCAAGTTTTTTGTACGCAGTAACAAAACTATAGAACACAAAGGAGATAACTCCCCAATCAACAATTGAGACCTTTTACAGAAAACATGTATACAGTAATGAAAAGAGAAGAAATACTGGCCTACTATTGTCTGGTAATAAACTATGAGGAACTAATCTAACTACCTAAGTAACAGATTAACCACTAATTCAATGAATCATAGAAGCAAGAGTGTGTTGTGAACTAAAGCTCCATCAAGATCAATTAAAGAGAAATGCACTCGAAAACCTAGAAAAGCTCACATTCATAAATTGTAACCTAAAAAAGCTCTATCTTATATCTGATCGAGCAATTACAGCTCCTTAATCTTGTCCTGCCATTTCTCAAGTTTTCATAGAAAAGCCTAATGAACAAAGAGCTTTGCCAAAACTTCATATTTAAATGGTAAAGCCTAAACAATGCCTCATACATAACCATATTATAGTAATGCAACTGAAAAAATAAAGTCTATTATTAAAATGCAATAAAAAAAGTCCAAAATCATAACCAAACATATCCCTAAACAGAATCCTAATTTTTTATACTAACAAAATCGATAGACATATCCCACTAGTTTCTTAAACAATACAAAACAAAGTTTTCCATGAAAGTTATATAATAATGTATTTAACAATCTAAGGAATCTCCCAAAAAAAATAATAAATCAAAGGAATCAACAAACCTACAAATGATGATTGTGTTGAATTAAACAAGTAGGGATCTGAACCTACTAAAAAATGAAAAAAAATAAAAGAGGGTTACAAGATCAGCAACAGGAAAAAACTCTCAGAGCAAAGAAAAAGAGTTATAGAAAAAAATTCTTCAATTCACAGATCTGTAAGGGATTTTAACAAAAAAAAAACCTGTTCATTTCCTTAAACCTACAACCATTTTTTAGTGAAATAGAGTGAGAAAGAGAATGGTTACCAAGAAATCAAAACCTTCAACCTGAAATCGAAACCTACGATGCTGAAATTGAGACCTTCAAACCTGAAATTGAAAAGGGTATTAGAGTAGGCAAGATAAGGGCATTCCACAGACAACAAATCGTTAATACTGGACAAAAGAAATCATCTTAGAAAAACAGTTAACAAGGCTTCATGATGTTGAACCTTCAAACCCATCTCTAAAAAAAATCACTTTGAAATGAAGCAAATGACGATGATGAAGGGAGAGGGAGAAAACTGATCCGAGATAAAGGAGAAGCATTAAGAGAAGAGAGAGAGAGAGAGGGGTTGCCTACGAATAGTACTTCAAAGAAGAGCTCCAGGGCCTCCAAGGTCGATTTCTAAGGTTTTCAAACAAAATGGTGAAGAAGAAACTCCTTTAGTGGCGTTAATACTGGAAAAACCCCTTCTCTGCAAACAAAATAGTTAGTAGATGAGCATGCTAATGAAGAATAGAGAGAGAAAGAAACCTAATCTGAGAGAAAGGAGAAAAGAGAGATGGAGAAGAAGAGCTCACATCGAATTGGTGCACAAAATGGTTAAGGCTTCATCGTCAATAATCCTATCTCTGCAAAAAAAAAAACAAATGGTTAAGGTTGGTTGATGATGATGAATAAGAGAGAAAACAGATTAAGAGAAAGGAGTAGGGGAACAAGAAGATAGAGATCGAGAAGGAGAGCTCACATATAAATGGCTAGGGCTTCAGGTGAAGAGAGCTTCCTTCGAACAGGTTAGGGCTTAGGAAAAATGTTTTAAGTATTTGGGTTTCTAATTGAAAAAAGCAAATATTTACCGACGAATTTTTTGCAAACATTCCATCGGAAAAACAATTTCACTGTGCCATTTTTCCCGCAAAAATTTCCCTCTTCTTTTTCATTATTAGCAACGGAAAACATTTGCAAATACTGTTGGGAGGTAAATGTTTGCGATGGAATTTAACCATTGGTAAAGGGTGTCTCAACGTATTTTTAACGTATAACGTAGAGGAATTAGCGACGGTGCGTTTTCAATTGGCAATAGCAGCACTAACGACGGACACAGTATAAATCGTCGTAAAAGGATGACATTTACCTAGGACAGTTGAAAAGCCGTCGCAAAAGTGAATATTAGCGATGGTACCAAACAAGCCGTCGCTAAAAGCCTCGCTAAAAGCCATCTGTTTTGTAGTGACCTCAAGATTACTGTAGAAAAATTTCACAATCTAGATGAGGGAGGTAGAAGTTTTAGAATGGGGTAATTTTTGTTATGATGATTTACATAGTGAGGAGATCATCCTAATCGAAACTCAGCTCTTGGATCATCTCTATGTGAGCCAAACATCTAAACCATTAGTAAAAGTTATGTAAGAAGATCACTTCTTATATTCATAAATGTAAAAAATAGGAGTCAGACATATGTTTACACTCCTTTTAAGTTTGCAGTCAAATATAGTCGTATGTGGGGCTCACATAAAGATGATTCAAGAGCTAATTTTTTGATCACTTTGCAGATCATTCTCACCAAAAATAAGCTCATTCTATAACTTTTAACCCCATCATCAGGTGATTGAAAATCAATGGTGGTTGAGCCTTCCATTTTACTATTGATTGATGATATTCAGGTTTTAAACTTAGAATGGACTGGTTTTTAGGGAGGATGATCTACATTGTGTTAAGAAAATCCTTTGTGAATTGAATGGACTACAAAGGAATCTTTAACTCAAAAATGATATTTAATTTTAAAAGAAAATACCGAATTGTAGATGCAAAATCTAAAATCTAAAATCATAAAACACTAAAATTAAAAATAAAATAATATGTGGGTAATGGCATTTTATATTCCTTGTCCCTAAAACAAATTTGATTTGTCAAAGTTAAGTTACAATGTTGATGGGCAATTTCGACATTTTCTTACCCTTCTATTTTTTTTTTTTTTTTTTTTTTTTTTTAATGGGTACACCACATTACATGAGTAGAACCTTGCTAGGCACCCTAGCAAGGCTCAAACTCAAGACCTCACTAATGTGAGGGGACGCCTTAACCATCCGGGCAACACCGGATTGGCCAACCCTTCTATTCCTTTTGTATACTCACAAGGTTTTCTACACGTGCACGATCTCATTCTAATTTTTTTAATGTGGTGATGATCTCCTTATCATGTATATCAAAATTAGGTGGTAGTGAGGGGTGAGAGTTTTGTTGCAGGATTTGCCAAATCATACACTCATACTTTGCTGGCTCACATATGCGTTGCACGGAGGGTGGCTCGTGCTCATTTTAAGCCAAGAATTAGGTCAACACTTATACGCATGACATAAACCGAGCCTTTCTCCCTTCACATATACGAGCCCACGTGTGTATCGCATTTTAGCTATTCAATTTGTTTAAATATATTATTTTCACTTTAACTATTTTTAAAAAAAAAATTTAATAATTTATTAGTAGATTAGTAATTATTTGTTTTCCAGTTAAAGTATTAGCCCTTTAGTTAAAAACCAATAATAAAAATTTATAGTCGGATGGGGGGTTTTTTGCGGATTAGGGATTTGAGAGAAAACTAGTTAGATTTCTCACATAATCTCTAACTAGTTTTCCACCAAATCTCTGGTCCTCACAAAATTCCTACTTAAAATCTCCAGTCAAACTGTTTATAAGTAAATAAATTAATACTTTTTGTTATCTGTTGTTTATTAACAACCTAACTGAAAATCTAAACACTAATGAGATGATTGCAAAAACTGAAATGATATTAAAAATTACTAAATTGTTCTTCTATCGTAATTCACGCGAATGAGATGATTGACTGAAGAATCGCCTCTGACAATGTTTTGTTCTATATGACCGCATTCCCTGCTTAAACAATAAACAAATTAACAAAGAGCAAAGAAGACTGAAGTTAATTGTTCAATTCAGAATTCTTCCAATCTGTATTTTGTATTTGTATATCTGTATTTTCACTTGCTCTAAAACTTTTCTTCTTCTTATCTCTCCTCGTCTGGTTTTTGTATATTAATTATTTCAGTATTTTATTGTGTTTACAATTATACCCTTTGTATATTAATTTATTACGGGAATAAATTGGTAATAACAAGGATATTAATTGTCCAAAGCCCCTTCTCTATTTATATAATGGTATAAATGTGAGTTATGTAACTTATAGTCCTCATTTTAGAATCGAGATATGTTCTCTTAATTTTCATTCTTATTAGCAGGCATTGGACTTTCCAGGAGGACGGGTTACATTCACCTCGCAAATGAGATTTATAGAAGAGTCCCCTGAGAAGCGGACACTCTGCTACCAAGTTCTTAATGACGATGGACAGACGATTATAGGCAGCAATTACCAACAGGTTAATTTACTAATCTCATGACTTCCCTTTTTCGCTGAAAACCGACTGATAATCGATCATTTATTTCTATAGCAATAATGCTAAACCTATAGCTAACTACAACAAAAGCCATTTCCCTACACCCCTTCGTAATTTGTGGCCATTGTAAATTGATTTGGGCCCCCATAAATAGCTTTACTGTAGCAACTGCATGTTGTAGCAATTGCTATATATAGGTGTAGCAGGGTCCTTTATATATATATATATATATGAGAGCAGTTCTGGTGCCCTCACTATATTGCCATCACTATGACATTCTTGGATTATCATAGCTTGTGGAGCCCACTTACAGATGAACTCAGGGCTGATTTTTTTGTGAGGATGATCTGCATGGTGAGGACAACATCCTCACAAAAAATCAGCTCATTCTAAAATTGGTAATCCAGTCATCCTATTTTTTTAAAATTAACGGTGATTGAATCATTCATTTTTACTATTAAATTGCATCAATGGATGATGGGGGTTACAAGTTTTAGAATTAGCTAATTTTTTATGAGAATGATGGACATAGTGAGAAGAACATCCTCACAAAAAATTAGTCTTAATTCATTTATATGTGAGCCCAAGGACATGGTAGCAGTGATGGCAACGAACCGCTCCCTATATATATATATCCACCTCGTGTTAGACCTACATAATTTCTACAAATACTTACTAGTTAGATATCTTTTTTTATAAGAACTTAATTTCTACAAATACTTACTAGTTAGATATGGACCCGGATAGCTTTCAGATTAACTAAATAATTATCTCTTCTTTTGGATTGGGATTGGGCTTGGGCTTGGGTTCCTGATCATCTATATATATGTTCAATAATGAATCAGCAGATAAGCAAAGAAGTAGCAGTAAGAATGTACAGAGACATGGTTACACTTCAAGTGATGGACACCATATTTTATGAGGCACAGAGGCAAGGAAGAATTTCCTTCTACCTTACCACAAATGGAGAAGAGGCCATCAATATTGCCTCAGCTGCTGCCCTCGCCCTCGACGACATTATCTTTCCTCAGGTTAATTAGTTATATATATATATATATATATACACTGTACTTATGGATGAAACAAATGAATGAATGCATGTACTGTATATATATGCAGTATAGGGAGCCTGGAGTTCTGTTATGGCGTGGTTTCACCCTGCAAGAGTTTGCAAACCAGTTGTTTGGGAATAAGGCTGATTACGGGAAAGGGCGGCAGATGCCAATCCATTATGGCTCTAACAAGCTCAATTACGTAACTGTCTCATCACCAATAGCGTAAGCATATATATATATATATATATATGTATGCATGCAGCAGCTCCTATATATATATTGATATTCCATTCCTCAAGTAACATATTAATTCTCTCTTAATGAATTAAGGTGGAATTTAATTTTTGATTTGAATGTATGTTGTGTTGGTGATCGTTCGATCGATCGATCAGTACACAGATTCCACAAGCTGTGGGAGCTGCTTATTCTCTGAAGATGGAGAACAAGGATTCATGTGCAGTCACCTATTTCGGAGATGGCAGCACAAGTGAGGTATATATATAGTATTCATGATCATGATATTTTAGTTACTAAGCTTCATATATACTAGACAAAAAAAAAAAAAAAAACCTTGTTTTTAATTGGTTCCTTAATTAATTGGTTCATATATATTCTAATGTCTTATTCCGGTCCTCGATGGATTGAAATATTTTTCAGGGAGATTTCCATGCTGCCTTAAATTTTGCAGCTGTGATGGAGGCCCCGGTTATTTTTATATGTCGCAACAACGGGTGGGCCATTAGTACCCCTACGATGCAACAGTTTCGAAGTACATACTTACTCACCCTACCTAGCTATACATTGTACACCAACATATCCATATATGCAAATACATTAATTCTCGATTGTTTCAGTAGCTAATTGTGTGTGTGTTTGAATACTAAACACAACTTTTTTTTTTAATCAGTGAATCAAACAAACAAATTAACAGAGCATACCAGAAAACAACAGTAAATGGGAATGATAATCATGCAGTCATGCTGTTCATTCAAAGCTCAAAATAATCAATTTTGTAAAAGAAATTTCTGTTTTCTACTGAAATAACGGCCGTTGTAACAGTTATATATAATATCCACTTTTCAAACATTTGGCTTATAATATAATACGTACGAACGTAGTACTAGTAGTAGTAGGAGACTCTTTATATATATTGTGTGTACATTTTTATCAAATTGGAATATTGAATGCAGGTGATGGTATCGTTGTGAGAGGTCAGGCTTATGGAATTCGTAGCATTCGTGTAGATGGGAATGATACTCTTGCTGTTTACAGTGCTGTCCATGCAGCTCGAGAAATGGCGATACGCGAACACAGACCCATCCTAATTGAGGTATTAATTAGCAAACTTAATTACTAATTGTCATGATGAATCTATTTTTGAAAATTAAACTAGATATTAATTAATAATGAACTGTTGATGATGGATGGATGGATGGATGGATGGATGGATGGATGGATGATGATGAACTAGCTAGCTAGTATATATATATACTTATCAAACAGAATTAATGATTTGACGACCATTATGATCGATGACAGGCACTTACGTATCGAGTCGGACACCACTCTACATCCGATGATTCAACCAAGTACCGTTCAGTCGATGAAATCGAACACTGGAGAATGGCAAGAGATCCTGTAACTAGATTTAGAAAATGGGTTCGAATGAATGGTTGGTGGAGTGATGAAGATGAATCACAGCTCCGAATTGATGTTAGAAAGAAGGTGTGTATACCTAATTAACTACTTTATATATGTTTGTAGGGTCGATCCGGATCCTTTTACACCCCTTAATTAAACCCGTTACACTCGCCTGTGAAGCCCATCATGGAGTTTAACCCACATTTGATGGGGTCAAATTTTTTAGAAGAATATATGTGATACAATCAGTCAGGAGATCCCTCCTAACAAATAAATAAAAATAAAAATCAGTTAGCTAGCTATTGGTTGGATCATTTTCATGTGGGCTTCCCAGGTGGGGTTGTAATAAATATAACAATAAGTAGTGTAAGCGATATATATATATATGATGATGGGTTGCATTCAGCAGGTAGTGGATGCAGTTCAGGTTGCGGAGAGAGTGAAAAAACCTGCACTTGCGGACCTTTTCACAGACGTATATGATCGTCTCCCATCCAACCTCCACGAGCAAGAGGCGTTACTTCGAGACACAGTCATGAAACATCCACAGGATTACCCTCCTGATGTGCCTCTTTAATATGCGGATGGAGGGAACTTCATTTCATGCATAACAACATGCATGATTGCAACTATGGATTATGAATTTTAGAACCGGCTGGTTTTAATTATTTGAGAATGATCATAGTGAAGAAAATGAATAATACTATTTGTACATAGAGGGTTACAAAGAAGCTTACGAATCAGATTTTAAGCCTTGTAGGACCCACATAAATATGATCAAATGGCTAATTTTTTGTGATGATGATCTAAATAGTAGACCCCATGTCCTCACAAACCATCAGTCTATTCTAAATCTTCTTAACTCTCAAAAATTGATTAGAAATCAATGGTATTTATTCAAACAAAATCGATTTCCTCACCGCTAATTTCTAATCAACTTTTGATGGAGTTATTAGAAGTTTTAAAATTAGCTAGTTTTTTGTGAAGACATGGAATCCATTATTTAGATCATCATCACAAAAAAATTAGTCATTGGATTACATCCATGTAGGCCCCACAAGACTTAAAAATCTGACTGTAAGCCTCTTTGTACAAGTAACATAACCTGAAGAAAATCAACCCTCATATATATCATCTCCATGTAGGCCTCAAAAACCAATGCACAAAGGTGATGTATGAATATTATCGATGTAGGAGGATCTTACCTTATATATACATGAGATGCATATACTTGAAAATCCATATCCCTAATGCGAAGAAAATAAAAACTATTTTAGCTTTTTTGTTATAACACGCAGCTTGGCTGCATGTCTTTTGGTGGTTGTCCACCAAGCATGCTTGACACCTCCTTGCATATGTGTCAAGCATGCCATTTAGCTTATCTTCAGCCCCTCCCCCCTCCTTATATATATGTGATAGTTGTAGGTGTTAAATCTAAGCAATTCATATTGTACGAGTTAGTAAGTTAACAGAGAGAAGACAGTTAGTTTTGTACAATACGTTTATATGTTAAGAGAGATATATATTGTACAATGAGTATGTATGTTAAAAGAGTGCATAAGTAAATCCTCTTCCCACTTCTCTCGATATATATATTCTGTGTGCCCAGAAATTATAACACGTTATCGGCACGAGTCTCTACCACTCTCAAGATCGAGACCTCGACATTTTGTGATCAACCCGAAGCTTCTGGGCATCTCACAAAATCAGAAAGGTATATTTGTGTTGTCTTATTTTCAATGTCGAATCTGACAAAGCTTGAGTTTGTTGCCTTAGATATCACTGGAAACAACTATCTTTCTTGAGTTTTGGATATGGAACTCCATCTCGCGTCTAAGCAACTCGAAGATACTATCCGGGAAGGAAATCAGCCGACCACAGAGAGTCATGCTGCTGCTGCCATTATTTTCATTCGGCACCATATCTATGAGGGACCTTAAATCTGAATATTTGACGGTGAAAGATCCGTTAGTCCTCTGGAATTGTTTAAAGGATAGATTTGGCCACTTGTCGATGGTCATACATCCTGGTGCTTTGAATGATTGGAGGAACCTGCGGTTGCAGGACTTCAAGTCAGTAACAGAATATAATTCGGCCTTATTCAGAATAACCTCGCAGCTGAGACTGTGTGGTGATACTGTTACTGATGCGCAGCTGTTGGAGAAAATCTTCAGCACTTTACACGCTTCTAATGTGATGTTACAGAAGCAATATAGAGAGCGTAGGTTCCAAAAATATTCTGAATTAATCTCCTGCCTTCTAGTTGCTGAGAAGAATAACGAATTATTGTTATTGAACCATGAGGCTCGTCCCACTGGTTCTACGTCTGTACCTGAAGCTTATGCAGCGACTAATTCAGGACAGGGACGTGGACAACCTGGTTATAAAGGTAGGCGCGATAGACGCTACCGATGGAATAATTCCGGGAAGTGGAATAATCCAAATCATGCTACACAAAATCCCCAGAAGAGGGATAACGCTGATCCCCAGGAGAGGGATAGTGGAAAAACGAAGCAAGGGAAAGGGAGAGGTTGAAATAGACCCCATAGAGATGTAACCTGCTATCGTTGTGGCATGAAGGGACACCTCACACGTAATTGCTATACGGCCGAGCACCTAGTCGATTTGTATTAGGCTTCATGTAAGAAGGCCAAAACTGGTGCCGAGACAAATTATATTTGTAATGGTGTTCCCACTGATGATACCCACATGGAATTATCCGATATGTTTCTTGATCTAGAAGGAGAGGATGTAAGCAAACTAATTGGGGGGTGAGCATGTTCACACCAATTAGAGTTTTGTTATACAATTGGGAATGAGTTTGTTCATACCAATTGTACTACTTTTTCTTGCACTACTTTCTTTGTACTACTTTTGTTTATATATAATATAAGTGTTTTGTGTATATGCTTATACTTGCTTTATTTTTAAAGGATATGGATCCAAGCAGAGGCATATCCCGAGATATTGGTCCAAGCAGAGACATATCCAAACAAAGCCAATATGACGATGATGTTTATCTAGCAGACAGTGCTACGACCCATACAATCCTCCGTGATAGTAAATTTTTCACAAGCTTGAGTATGTTCAAGGCTTGCGTGACTACTATCACTGGTACGACCAGTTTGATCGAGGGCTCTAGTAGAGCTAGTATTATGCTCCCAGGTGGTACAATACTTGATATTAACGATGCTTTGTATTCCTCCAGATCCAAGAGAGATCTGTTGAGCTTTAAAGACATACGTCGTAATAGATACCACCTTGAGACAGTGAATGAGCATAATATGAAATACTTGTGTATTACATCCACTGTCTCACACCAGAAGCGTATATTAGAGAAGCTCCCAGCTCTCTCCTCTGGTTTGTATCATACGATAATAAGAAGGGTTGAATCTTATGCCGTCTTGAACCAGAAGTTTAATGACCTGAAAGCGTTTATGCTTTGGCATGACCGACTTGGTCACCCAGGTTCTACAATGATGAGTAGAATAATTCAAAACACGCAGGGACATTTATTACAGAATAGGAAGATTCTGATGTCCAAGGATTATGCTTGTGCAGCGTGTTCCCTAGGTAAATTGGTGCTTAAACCATCTTTAACCAAGGTTGTCGTTGAATCCCCAGCTTTT